>PVIC010006172.1:0-55138 GCA_004025085.1 Thryonomys swinderianus | reverse complement strand
CAGCAATCCTCTTGTCTCTGCCTCCCGAGTGCTGGGATGACAGGCGTGAGCCACCACGTCCGGCACTGTGGTATGTGGTGCTGATTGTTGGTGGGCGTGAGTCTCCACGCCCAGCATTATACGTGGTCACCGGGGATCGAACTCAGGACCTTGCGCTTGCGAGGCAGGCGCCGGAACCACTGAGCTAACCCTCCGGCCCACTTTTCATTTATTTTTATTGATAAAAAATAAAGATTTTTTTCTAAATTGATGATCTAAACTTCTTCCCAAACAGCGAAAACACAAATCAGAAGAAACACTCCTCCACTCACTTCCTTATTAATTTGCGTTTGCAATTCGGTTTTAGTGTCTCAGAAGCGCCTGAGATCCTTATCCTTTACTGACCTCCCAACCTTCCCCCCCTGTGGACCAGGTAACAGAGTTTCTAGAACCTCAAGACGGACACTCTGCTTTTCAAAATCACACTGATGAATGATTAATTGTATGTTCTCAGGTGTCATAAAATGTCAATACTAGCAGCAAATCAAACAGAAACCTTGGCAAAGTATGAGAGAAATATACTTAATGAATACTAACTACAAATCCAGAAAGTATATAATTGGGTTTGTTGATATGAAGTTTGAACTTGACTTTTTAGAACTTCATATTTATGACAGTATTATTTTATATAAGGCAACCCTTTAAAATAAAAGTAACTTACCCTATTTTATTTATAGTCCATCTACGTACCTTATATAGTACTCAGCATACATAACTATACCTTTGATTTATATTTTAATGCTTAAAATGTGATGTCTTTAAAGATTTTCACTAGTTCATATACTACTTCTCTTTACTTGACATTTACAATGTTTTTAAAATAAAACTGTTAATTATAACAAAATATCTGAAATGATTGGCACTTTCTTCTCATTAAAATGATCATTTTTATTCTTGTTTTGGTTTCCACCAAACTACTGAGTGCTTTTCCCAAGTTAAATTTGCTACTAAAAAATAAAACTATTCACTTCTTTTTAACCATTCCTCCTCTATCTGGGAACTAGAATATGCAAATGATTGGTTCCATATTCTTATAAATAAGCACAAGCATAAGTGAACAACATATGTCAGGCACTTTTCAGATACATTCCTAGTCAACAGATCCCTTAGAAAACCATAGGCAAGCCACAGACATAGGAGAAAGAGAAAGTGTAGTCCTGGAAACAAAATGTACTATTTTATTGCATTTGTGCATAACAAAACAATAGCCTTAGTTATCTACAGAGTTACTTCAATTCATTTAAATTCATTTTCAAACATCAAACACTCAATGTTGACAGAATGCAGGAACAATGATATCAGTAAGCACTATTACATTTTATATTGTGAAAAAATGTTGATGGTGATAAAAATGAGAAAAACAGTACTGTTTTATGTGGATGATTTATTGTTGGTTTTTTAATAATAAATGACATAAAATCATTAAATTTTAATTCAAGAAGCAATTCTATCACATTTGCAATATGTTGTAATACTTGGAAAAATCAGCTCTTATTCTGTTGCCATCTCCATTAACCAGTTGCTGTTTCTACAATTGGCAATAAGAGGATATCCCCAACCTTTGAAATGTAGAGATTTATGCTTGGAACTACACCCAGTCTTATCCCACCAACATACTTACAGAAAAATAATGTAGACTAATAGTCATCTTTACTTCTGTCTTCAGGTATACTCATTAAAGACTGCCTGGAGAGCAGGCTTCACTTTTGTAACATTCTATGAAAGTTGCATCAATGAGCACAGGGCCCATTACCAATTCTGGTTTTGTAATCTGCAGTTTCCCACAGCATACTAGTTCATGATTATAAAGAAGACTACCTTTTCTCTCTGTGACCTAAAGATTTCTAAGAGTAAACAGTAATTTGTAGCAAAACTAGCAATCCCATTTTTACCAGAACCAGACCGGTAGGGGGTACTCCGATGACTGCTAATGCCAATAGTGACATCTACTGGCGAGGTCAGAAGAGTACTTTCTAACCCCCCAGTAGTTTTGAAATGGACCCACTTCCACTAATTTAAACTTTTAATTTTCTTCTTACAGTAAAAAAACACAATGTTTTTATGACATCAACTCTTATGCAAAAGAATACTGACATCAACAGTGCAGAACAAGGTAGGTAGCTTCCTTTTCAAGAACCTCAGAAATTTTGCACTTACAGTCTATATTTTAATCAGCACTTATGTATGTATTGGTGTGTGGAGGCAGGGAAGATCTATATAACATGAGAGATAAAAACATTTGATAACCCAGGTCAAAATAAAAACTTACAGGGTAAAAGCTAGACAGAGGGAGTGGTTAGCAGTTTGATTAATTAACATTAGTGCCTCATTTAATCATGATGTTGGAAAATAGCATGACATAAATTAAAAGCAAGGAGAAAAGAGTATCTCACTAAAAATATATGGACTCATTGTATTCTTCTTAAGGTCCTGAGAAACGCCCTGAATGCATTCTAAGACCTGCTGTTTTGCAGCCTCCTCAAGCTCAAAGGTGTGAAAATGTAAGAGAAACATTTTGGCACAGTGCATCAGACTCCTGTAAGATTAAAGAAAAAACAAAGCATATGGTAAGAAAGACCCCTGTGGTACAACTGATCCCATTTCCTCACCTTTTTCCATAGAAAGTTGTTTTCAGGGCCTCACTTCCAATATTAGGGCAACTTGAGATTTAAGTAACAGCCAGGGTTGAAAAACACCCAGGGTATACAGTAAGAAGCTCTTGCTACTCTTGTTAAGTTTCTCCTCTTACATTACTATTGTTGCACTCTGGGAAACTGAGGCAGGAGGATGACAATTTTGAGTATAGCCTGGGCAAAATAATGATTTAACAAGACCATTTCTCAAGTAAAGGACTGGAGATGTAGCTCAGTACGAAGGCTCTAGGTTCAATCTCCAGTAACAGAAAAGAAAAGATCGCTCCCTGGAATAGATCTTGTGGTCACTCCTAAGTGGTAAAGGTGAGCAGTGAAATCCTCTGGGACTTATTCCAGATTATTGTTCCTATAGGAGAATTAGGGAAGCAATGATGAAGGGGCCAGAATCAACAGTCCTAATAGCGAGGTGGGATGTCCCGCCTCCCAGCTGCTCAACACTGTAGTGTGGCTTTGAACTCTCCTCCAGACCCATGTTCCTAGACACCGATCAGGGAACTCTCTACACAGCGTGAAAGGAAAGGCCAGGGCACCATCTAAGTACAACAGAAATGCTCTCTACTAATGACTGAAGGTCTGGATCATTCACCCTAAACTTTTCTAAGCAGATACTCATTTTGCCGAGGTGTTGCAGATATGGGATCAGGGACCATTTATTGCTACAGCTCTAGCCACGCCTTCTGGCAGAAACAGGCACTTTGGAAGAAAAAGGGCACTTTGTAGATACTGTAGTTGGGATTAGAGTTGATATTTCATCACCCATTTGTTTCCCGCCAAACTACTGAAGGTTGATCATATATTACTTTGATCTTTGCTAATCACACAAATACTCTCCCAGTACATATTTGTCAAGTTTCAAAGAAAATGTTGCGATGAAGAGATGAGTTTCCTCTCAAATTAGGTGGTTGTGATGGTAAAGCTTTTAGGATGTTTTCAGAGATGACACAGCCTAACTAGACCAGACATAAGAATTAACTTCCTTTGGCTGAAACACAAAGGACAACAAGAATTCTGCATATTACAGCAAAGTCTACAGGCTGGTATCAGGCAGATCCCTGTTTGAACTAGCTGCCTTCTGCTGTGTGTGACTGAAGCACATTATTTAAACTTTTTGTGTCAGTTCATTCATCTGGAATATGTGGATAACAGATATACAAAGTATATGGAATTATGAGGAGTAGATGAGATAAATCACACAAAAAAGAGCTTTCAACATACCTGTTGCTTCCTTATCTGATGTTCTATAGTCAGGCAATTCTAATGAACTTTTCCGGTGAATTTCTTTTCTTTCAGATTTCTGAGGGGAGCTCCAGTTTATTAAGTGAAACTTCACCAACTTCCAGAATTTCAGTCCAAAACTTTTTAGGTGCAACATTAGTAGGGTAAGTTAGTATATAGTTCATGTCTCTTAAAGTATTTGGGACTAGAACGTCTCAGATTTGGGGCATTTTCAATTTTTTAAAATATTTGACTACACATAATGAAATAAATCTAAAAAGTTCATTTGCACTTCATATATTCCTAACAGAGAGCCTAAAGGGAATTCCACACAATATTTTAATACATTTTGATGGTGATCCATCACACGAGGCAAGGAACTTTCCACTTGTGATATTATATCGTGCTCAAAACATTTCAGGTTTCAAATTTCACGTTTTCAGATTAAGGATGCTCAACCTGATGAGAATAAAACAGAAATGTCTCCCTTTCATTTTCCCCCTATTTTATTATTATATACATTTTTGGTGGAAATAATTTTCTGACACTCTATTTTTCCTTTTATTTTACTATTATAAAAAATTCTTAGAAAATAATTTTCTGATGCTGTGTGGAATTGAGAAGAAGTCCCTTTAGAAGGACTTTCTTTTTTAAAATCCCTTTTTATGGGTATATGTTTGCAGTATATGGTAATTACACTCGTCAGTGTAGCACATACATATCACATCTGAGTCACGTTCACTCCCTCCTGCCCCCCAGCCCTTCCATCGCCTCCTGTTTCCAGATAACATCCCCAAAACGCCTACCTCCCTGCTTTCTATCACTTATTGTTCTTGCACTTCAAAACTTCTGTGCTTTGTGCTTTCTCATATAAGAAAAAGCACGCAATTTTAACTTTCTGTGGTTGATTTATTTTCTTTAGTACTATGGTCACAAGGTGCATCCCATTTTCCCACAAAGAACTCACGTTTGTTCTTCGCTATGGCTGTTTAGTGATCAGTCATATACATATACCAGACATTTTTCTCTGTTCATCTGCTGGTGGGCATGAGGCCATTTCCAACATATAGCTATTATGCGTTGAGCTGCAATAAACATGGGTGTACACACAGGATGTTTTAACTCTTTTGGGAAGATAGCCAGAAGAGGTAGCGATAGCATCTTGCTATGTTACTTAGGCTGTTAGTGAGCTGTTGAACTGTCAATATAGCCCTGACTGCCTTCTACAATCCTCCTGTTTTAGTCTCCTGAAAGCTGGGATTACAGGCATGTATGGTCATCAGTCTTGAAAAAACATTTTATATAAATGCAAATTCAAAATGATTTTCAAAATACCGCTAATATTTTAAATATCATAATGTTAGTATTGGGTTGGCTTCATTGTCTCATTGATTTGGGTTAGAATGTTTCAAAGGGTATGATGATGCTTTAGTTAGACATTAATGATCTGTTATTAGGTTAGTTTTTCCTCCTCTTTCTCTGACATTTTCCCCTCTTTTATATTATTTTTGTATGTTATTTATTGACATAAACTGTATAGACATAAAGAAAGGTGATATAATTCTACAAAATAAAAAATTAACCCAGACATGGTAGTTCATCCCTATAATTCTAACACTTAGGAAGCTGATCAGGAGGATCAAAAAGTCAAGCTCTGCTTAGGCCACTTAGCCAGTCCCTATCTTGAAATAAAAACTGAAAAGGGCATGTGCAAATCTTCAGTATGGCAATTTTTTTTTTTAAGACAGGGTCTCACTTTGTAGTTCAGGCTGGCTCTCAGCTCACTATGTAGCCCAGGCAAGCCTCGAACTCAGCAATCCTCCTGTCTCTGCCTCCCGAGTGCTGGGATTACAGGCGTGAGCCACCACGCCCGGCAGTATGGCAAATTTTTAAAAAGTTAATATTTCTTCATGTTTCTGTTGATTCTCTATTTGGAGTATTTTGTTCTGTTTTGTTCTTTTGAGACAGGGTCTTGCTTTCAGGCTGGCCCTGAACTCACTATGTAGCTCAGGCAAGCCTCAGACTCTCAACAATCCTCCTGCCTCTGCCTCCCGAGTTCTGGGATTATAGGTAGGAGCCACCACACCTGGCATTGTGGTATACAATGCTGGAAACAACTCGGGAACTTGCACTTGCCAGGCAGATGGCAGAACCACTGAGCTAAATCCCCAGCCCTGGTGATTCTCTGTTTGATCAGAGAGACCATTAAAACCAGCTGTGGACATCCAGTGAGTTACACGAGCAGGCTCAGCCAGTAGCAGTGTCCTACTGTGCATGGCAGAGCTTCGGTGGAAAACCCTAAGCACTACAAAGAGAGGGTCACATGGTTTCAAGGTTCTCGTTATGAAAAACACTATTTTTAAAAGAAGTTTCTGGGGGGGGGGAATTATATTAATGCACACGGATATAATGGACCAGATCAGCTTTGCTTTTGTCCTGATGATCTCTGAGTGCTAAAAGCATCATCAGCCACTTGTTACAGAGAAGAATGGCCATCCACTGGCGAGACTACTGGAAAAGCAGAATGGGGCAGCCCTCCCAGCCCGCCACACAGCACAGACACGGGCTCAAAGTGGGTCATATGAGTCAGTGCCAATGCTTAACAGTCAGAACATGGTTTGAATATCACCTCTGGAAGTACCTTAATGTTTTCCTTCATTTCTCCTTAATTTCAGACCAAAAAGAATGCAGTAGTGGTTATTTGTGTTTTATATAAATTTATCAAGTTATTTGTTTATTTTTGACTGCTAATGCTTGAAATGGTTCATCCATATATCTAAAACAGCAAATGCTTATTTCTTCTCCTCAGATGCCAACCACATGAAGATAAGTGTTCTAGTAAAAACCGCAGTTCTGACTTTGTTTTTGGAGAAAACATGGTAGAAAGAGTTTTGGTAAGATTTTAATAAATATTTCTATTATGATAGAGCCATCACTTCAAATTTCTAAATTAATTAAAAAGGATTTTTTTTTTGAGACAGGGTCTGAGCTCAGGCTGGCCCTGAGCTCACTATGTAGCCTAGGCAAGTCTTGAACTCAGCAATCCTCCTGCCTCTGCCTCCCAAGTGCTGGGATTACAGGCATGAGTCACCACACCCAACACTGTTTGTGGTTACTGGGGATCGAAGCAGGGACCTTGCACTTGCTAAGTAGGTACCAGAACCACTGAGCTAAATCTCTGGCCATTAAAAAACAATCTTGAAATGCAGCATCCCTATAAACTTCTTGACTCAAAGGCACACTCTCTTTCTTTAACTGGGAGGATTCTCCTGGGAGCCATGTCCTATATTGTTAGAATAAGAGAAACCCAGAGAGGAAGGGAACTGCATAATTACACTATTATTACTGTTGTCAAATACTAAATAGTTCTTTGAGCCATGTTAAAGCAGAAGCACCTGAGGAAATCCCAACATTATCTGCAGTAATTAGTTAAGCTCAACTTGTAGTGACATTTTAATACAGTTTTTAATAACATTTTATAACAAGACACATTCATAATCATCTATGAATGTATTTAATTATTTAAATTCTATCCTTCAGGCTCTCACATCAAAAAACATGATTAGAACTTTCTTGGGAATATATTACCAAGTGAAAATCCCTAACTACCATTACTATCATCCTTATTTAATACTGAGCACTTCCCTGCCCAGGGCAGCTGTTGCTCAGCCTTCCGCGCATCTCTGATTTCTAAGACCACGTAATCTAAGATGACAGGAGCTTTGCCACTAAGTGAATAAGGAGCGAGGGCGCCTCTGACTTCATCAGGTCCCTGACAACACCGTGCTTCTTTCAGCTTTTACCCAAGTGCAAAGACTTTGGGTTCAATCTTGGGTATGGCAACTTTTTAAATAGTATTTCTGGTGATTCTCTGGTGGATTAAAAAGAACATTAAAACCAGCTGTGGACATCCAGCGAGTTGCATGAGTAGGCTCAATCAATAGCGCTTGCTGTGCAGATTGGAGATGTAACGGAAATCATGGTTGGAATATGCCCCAAAACTCCAAGATTCTGCTTGTCTTAGAGTTACAAGTTACATGGGAGCTCTAAGGAAGCTGCAGAGATTTTTTTAAAATGTGGCAGAGCTCAGATTAATAAAAGGGACAATTCACAATGTCAGTTTATTCCAAGATTATTACTGCTGTCATAAATCAGTCATTCTTAAGGCCTCCTTTATTCTAGACCAGCCTGAGGCTACCTCTCAATTCCAACAAACAGAATTGTAGCATTCCAGTTTTAAAGGCCCCTTTCTGTCACTCCCAAGAAAGTTAGCTCTGCCGATCCTAGAGCTTTTGACTCTTGTCTGTAGGCCTGAACCAGAAGGTAAGGAGCTCCAGGTTGACTATATTTAGATAGGATTATTCTGTGTCATTTAAGTTTGACACTGGCCACAGCTTATGTAAGATTATCAGGCATCATAAGCTTTCCAATCCTCACAGGGTCAACGTGAACACTCAATTCAATTTCCCAAACACATATTGAGTTCCTATGAGACCTAAAGTATTGGTATCATGTTTGGCTGCATTTAGAAACATCTGGTGAGCTTTTAAATAATTTCTTTTTTTTTTTAACTTGGATTGCTGAAAGATCTATTTATTTATTTACTTATTTTTATTTTTGGTACATTTTATTGGTACATTGCATATACACATCACAATTACATTCCACATTGAGAATTTGTACCAGTATATGACACAACTTAATTCTCATTTTTCCCCCTCCCCTACCCACCCTACCTCTCCCCACCCCTATATACACAAGCATTGTTTCCTTTTTTTTTAATTGAATTCTTTATTGGTACAATTTATATACACCTCAAAATCACATATAACATTGGGAAATTTGTACCAGTATATGCCACAAGTTAATTCTCATTTTTACCCATATCCCTACCCACTCCCCCCTCCTCCCCCCTTATACATGCTCTTTTATTTTCTTTCTGTATCATATTTATTCCTTAAATAATTTCTTGTGCCAGGACCTCACCCTAAAGCAGTTATGTCAGAATGTCTGTAGGTAAGGCCAGTTATCTGGTGATTAATGTGTAGGGAGGTTTGAAAGCCATCTGGGTAAGTGGTTGAGCAAAGGTAAAAGTGACATCATATCCTAGCAGGATATACCATGCAGTAAGAAGAGACAGATAGACACCTATCCGCTGAGCTTCAGCCAGGACTACAGAGATGTAGCTTTAAAGTATTTGAGCACATTTCCTATGAGGGTTTTAAATTGGATTTATAAAAGGCCTGAATTCCACAAATCCTTCAGTGAGCAATATAGTAAGGAATAACATGAACTATGGAGATAATTTGGATATTTCCTCTCTAATTTTGTAAACCAGTAGCCTTGAAATATGAATGTCAAGATGCACTTCTGATTAATGGTTGACCATGTGCTTTAGAGTGAATTTCGGAGCCTGAGTTTCTATTTTCTCAAAAAGAAAATAATTATACTTATCCCTACCAATTTTAAGCAGATATCTTGATGCCCTATTAACTAACACAAAACTCTTGAATTCATACAGGAAAAAATATAAACAAAAATGCATAAGTATCATTGTACCATTTCTCCTTATTCTGTAGGGGGCCTGGCAGTTAGGTTTCTTTTTTTTATGCAGACTTTGCCCTAAATGTTTACTGGCCCAAGTATGCAGGCTTACAAGCAATTGTTGGAAGAAGAAAAGTTAGGATTCTTTCTACACAGGTGTTCTCTGGGATGTCTAGTGGAGTTTGAAGATAACTTTTATTTTCTCCATGAAGAGAAGAGTAAGAGTGAATTTTAGGGACTACTGAACTCATATGGAGCTGGGAATGAAAACATAGCAGCTGAGTTTGTATGCTATGTTGAAATAGAACAACAAAATTATCTGCTAGGTTACTGCAAGTATACAGGGATAAAATTAAATAATGCATCTATTCCCTACCTAGGGCATTCAAAAAGTAACCCAGCCTCAACTTGAAAATGATTCAGATGCCAAAGAAAAACCATTTAAATCCGTTCTAAAATTTCCTATCAACTCTCCAAATTCAAGTAAGAATTTTTATTTATAAAACTTTTGATATAAGTACTTTGTCAGTTGTTTAATATCTATAAAATTAAAACCAAAATAATTAGTATTTAAATAATTTTGGTAAAGGTTAAAGCATATAAACATAGCAAATTGATATTATGAGTTTTACAAACATTTTAATTTAATGCTATAAGGGAGTCAATAATTAAATTTCACCCAAATATGATTTTTGAAATATAAGATAAGGAGACATGCATGTTAACAGTGGCAATAAGGAACTTTCACAGCAGAGAAATGAGGCTTTTTCTGTGCCCTCCCATTTTCTCTTAGGAACAGACTCTATTAAGAGTACATCTCTAATAGAGTCAGCTGCTGCTTTCTCTTCTCAACCATCACAAACATGCTTGCTGGAGAAAATTGATGTTATAACAGGAGAGGAAGCAGAACACAATGTGTTAAAGGTCTGTATGTTATGAAGCATTGCTTTTTCTGGTAACATCCATATATATAAAAGTTACCATCAGCAGGGACATGATCAAAAATCCTGGCAGAAATAGAGTTTTCTTTATTTCTGAAGACTGTTGCTTAAAAGAAAATGTCGGAGGCTTACAAAGTGTAAACCATGAAGTTATTATTTCTTACATTTGTACGTGCAATTTGCATGTGGGTTGCAAGTGGGTTGCACTTGCAACCAATTGTTGGGTGTACAACCATTCTAAAGATCCTGTTTTAAAATAACTTCAGATTTATATTTTATACTTTCCCTGACTGGTTTTGTAATCAGTGCTATCATCACATTATTAAAGAATTACTTAACTATTCCTAACATGTCTTGTGTTCAGTTTAAGATAAAATGTTTATTCCTTTAAAAATTTTGTATAAATCAAATTTCATAGATATACTCAACAGTGTCACGGTTGAGTGTTGAGTGGAATCAATGTGGGTACCATAATTTAGATTTTTCAACAAGTCACAGATTTTCCCTTCTTTTCTCCATCTGCTTTTCCCCCAAGCTCTCTCCATTCCCATTCAGATCTTCCATGATTTAAGGATAACTTTACCCTAAATAAATGTGTTTCAAAGTACAATCCTTGGATTAGATAAATTCCAGCCTTACTGAATCAATGCTGGGTATAAAGCCCTGGCATGCTAGGGCTCTTCCCTGTGTACATGATTCCTGTACACATGAGCAATATGAGAACCACTGTGAATCATAAAATCGTTAGAGGGGACTCTAGTATCACATCAGAGTTTTGCAAGTTCTCACGCTGTCTCCAAATTTTAAGCATGCAAATATCTCCATGATTCCCTTATTTTCAAATAAAATTGTGTAGTACAAATAATATTAAGTTTAATGTAAAAGTTAGTGTATAAAAATACACATTAAGTGAAAAAGCAAGAAATATATATAGTATTCTACCATGTATAGAAAAAAGAAAATAATATATGTATTGGCACTTAGGTGCATAACAATATCTCTGGAAGCGTAAATTAAGTATAAAAGTAGTTACTTGTTATAGGGATGGAAATTGACAGATTAGGAAGAAAGGTTGAGACTTTTTCACTTTGTCTTTTTACTTTTTGCAGTTTGAACTACTCAAAAATTGCGTGGTTTTAAAAGTTAAATATATTTCAAAAGCTGGTTTATAAATCATTAACCAAGGTTATTCTGTTAAAAGTTCAAACAGATATGAGCATGAATAACACAGCAAATAATTTACCTTGACAAAAATTCTGTACATTTGACATTTTAAAAAATTGTCATTTAGATCAACTGCAAGCTTTTTCTATTCAACAAAGGAACACAATCCTGGATTGAAAGGGGAAGAGGAACTTTGAGGCTGAATGACACAGCAAGCAGTGACTGTGGGACATTACAGTCAAGACTAAGTAAGCAATCATTCTGTAAAGCGACCCATACTTTCTCAGGGTAAAACTGCTAATATAGCTACATAATGCTTTTCTGGATATGTGTTACAAGACACAACAATAAATCAGACTCCCGTCAGCCTTCACGGGTCCAGTTCTGGTTCCACTACTAACCACTGATGTTTCTGGCCTACCTGTATCAACTTCAAAGGGGATAACTGTAGCTTACAAGTGTTAGAACAATTGTGAGAATTCAACGAGACACCACCTGTATCAAAGCCCAGCACACACACAGAATAATTTCAATATTGTTAGAAGGAATATGTTGCAAATCATCTTGTGAAGTTTTCAAAAAGAAAATTCTCATCCTATAATTTATTTTCGGTCTCCCTACATGGTGTAGGGATGAAGGAACAGTATCTAAAGAAATGGGTGTGGGGCTATTGAATCCTGGAGGCAGGGTGATGATCAGAAGTTGGAGCTGGTTAAACTGAAAGGTCCAAGAGGTTTGGCACCCACAAGGATACAATGGGCCCCTGCAGAGTTCCAAACTGAAAGTGAGCACAGGGAGAGCTGGGTACCGTGAATGGGTTGGAAGGCACTCTTGACTGAAGCTGACGGTAGACTCGATGTAGAAGCTGGATCCGAATACATGGTTATTTGTTGAGTTTCAGATAGCAAAGTCAAGAGACAGGTAAGGAGTAGAATTCACATTAAAAGAATCAAAAAGGTGTTTTCAGTTCTGGAATTGATCAACAGGTTTCCAAATAATACAAACAATATTCCCAAGGTAGTACTAGCTGCTCTCTGCTCTGGTTTAATTCCAGTGCTTGCCAAAGTAAAACAAAGCAAAGCAAAGCAAAACAAAACAAACAAACAAACAAAAAACTCAAACAAACAAACTAAAAACAAATGAACAAAACTCCAAAACATTTTGTTTCATATTATGCAGGTAATATATATATATATATATTTTTTTTTTTTTTTACCATAAAAAACAGAAAGTATGGGTCAAAAAGAAAAAAAAGTAAAATAAAATCTAAAGCCTGTCTTCCTGAGATAATCTCTGTTAACAAAGTGTCTTCTTGTGGCCCTTGTTTTCTACATACACATGTGTACGCACACTGCAAAACTTGAGATTCACAGTGCTACGTTGCTTTGGAATCTGGCATTTTCTTTTACATAGTCTATTATGATTATCTTTCCACATCAAAGTCTTTCTTTAGTATTCTTAAGGGGTTGATAATATTCTCTTGACTGGCTACTATATAATTTAATTCCATTTTTGACACAAAGTTTTGTTAAAGTTTTTTCTTTCTATTATAATCGTCTTGGATAAATATTCTTCAGATAGTAGGTCTGAAATGGAGTTCCAAAATTTTAGTCATTTAAAAGTATTATAGTTAAAAATATAATTGTAGCATTTAAGCTTACCAAAGCTCTGAGCACAATAAAGCCCAAATGCAATTTGCAAACCAAGCTATAAGCTAGTGAAATCACAATTTAATAGTGAAAATATAGTCTGCAAACTAGAAGATTGACTTTGCTTTCAGAAATGGTGAGTTTCCCAGAAGTCTAAGGAGTCAAGAACTATAATCTGCTATATTCACTTTTCTGCTACAGTTATGCGCAATCAGGGCAGTCTGAGGCTGATTCTCAATAGCAAACTGTGGGCTCAAATGAAGATCCAAAGAGTAAACCACAAAAATTTACGACTAACAGCTACTGATTTAGAAGACTATTGCGTCAAAATATTTCTAATTCAGGTAAATGACAAATTTCAGGGATAAGGGATTATTTTACTCATACAATATATTAATAGATCTCTACAATTTCTATTGTTTTTTGTTCTGTTATGATAATCTATACCATTGGCAAAGAAATCAGTCATTTATTATGGTTGTTTCTAGTTCAATATATCTAAATTGTACATGCAATTCAGAAATTACCCCAAGGTCTAATCAACTCATATCTGTTTCACGACACTTATATTCCATCCACTCTACTGATTACTACCTCAAATATGTCAACAGTATGTTACCATACTAACAGTATGCTACCAAAGTGATCATGTTGTCAGAAACACCTCCCAAGAGAAGGTCTACAGAATTCAGAACCTGATGGCTTATACTACAAGCTGAGATGGGAGAAGCTTTGGGATCACTGGAAAAGAGCCAGTGAGGAAATGGAAAAACACAGGGCTAGCAAGTTATAACAGGTCCAGCAGCAAATTCAAATTCTGAACATGAGTAAATCTCCAAGGGAACAGAATGGGAGCACAGTTCAGCTCACCCAGGCAGCGGGAATGCTGGACCTCAAAGACAAGATCCAGTCTAAGACAGCTGCCAAGAACACCCCCCCCCCCAAAGCTGGGTTTCCCCCATAGGCTGAGACTCAGAAAGACTGAGTACTCAGATAATTTGGACAGAAGAACAATACAAGTAAATCGGCTCCCTAGTATAATGGAGAAAAAATTGTGTGCCCAGTGATTAAAAATACAAAGGTTTTAATAACCATGAGTGCACTATCAGTTACATTTAACATTATGTTTTAAAGATGTTAGGATAAGATTATGTTTAATCTTATGTTTAATGCTGCTTAGCATTTAGAAAGAGAACACTTTCTACTTGGCCAGGGCAATCTCCTGGTTTTAAGTGGGTAAGGCAGTGTGCCAGAAACTGAGACTGGGACTCTTAACCGTGGTTACATTTCCAGGATCAGTATCTGACTCAAGCAGGCTTTTTAAACTTTAAGGTACCTACTAGAGATAAACAACTTAAGTGTAAGAAAAACTGCTCACTATTTCACCTTCAGAGATGGAACTTATTAACATTTTAATATTATAGAGTTGGGTGAGCATTCCTGATTCAAAAATTTGAAATACAAAATGTTTCAAACATTGAGGCTAAAATCTCCCAAATCTTATCGTAAGTTGAAAACTCAACAGCTAATCTCATGTGACAGGTCCCAGTCCAAACACAGGTGCACTAAAACCATTCTATAATATTACTTTCAGACTATGTGGTTTAGGTGTATACAAAACATAAATGAATTTCAAGTTTGGACTTGTGTCCCATGCCTAAGATACCTAGTTATATATATGTAAACACTCCAAACTCAGAAAAAAAATCCAGATAGGTATACAGATATATTTGTACCATATTGTATGTACCATATGGACTTCAGGCAAGTTTACTAGCTCCCTTAAATTGATATATTCGTGTGTAAAATGAAAATAATTATAACACTGTATTTAATAAAAGCTACTGATATTAAACAGCTAAAACTATTGTGAAAAAAATTATCTGTAATTCATTTATTAATGCAGATTAGTATTTTTCATGGCATTAAATAGTGGCTTATTCTTCAAAAATTATTTTAGTAGCTGAAAGAATTCTATTGTTGTACAATGTAATTTATTCCATTAATCCCACTGATCTGAATGACAAAACCCTGAGAGTCAAAACCCAGCAATTTACTGGGCGCTATAACTGAGACAACTTATTTTATTTTGTTTGTTTGTTGTTGGAGACAACTCATTTTAATTCCTGACCCATAATTTCCTTGTTTGTAAAAGGTATTGAGTGTATACTGAATACCTGTGGTACTTGCTTTTGCTATTTAAATGGAGTAAATAACGAACCCAGAATATTGTCAGAATTGAATAAAAACAGAATGTAAGAGTCACAGTTACACCAATGGTACTTATTGCTACCATCATTTTTATATTAATAGTAATCATAAAAATAGTATAAAAAGTATTGAAAAATAAGAACTTCTGATGTGTTTATGGTAAATAGAATAAATTGCTCTAAAGAGCTTTGCTTCTGTACAAAGCTATGTAGCTTGGAAGAATGTCTAAGCAAAGTAATGGAAAAGAAATAGAATGCTTTTTTCTTCAGCCCTACAATTTTCTGTAGTGTAAAATAGTGAAGGAAGAATGGTCACACCACACTTTAAATTCAAATAGAAATATCTTAAATTACAAAATTTTATTTTCTCAATTTATTGAGAACAAAATTATTCATTTCAGTATGTAGTTTGGTGCAAAAAATTGGATTTTTATCCCTTAATTTTTAGGCATGTTAGGGCTTATTTACATTCTAGATTTAGTCCTACAGTTCTTTCTTTACTAATCATGAAAGGTTAAAAATTCTGTAAAATGTGATTAATGTTAATAGATGATTTATTTTCTTAATATCCTAAATTTTCTCTTTCAGGCAGGTGCCAAAGATATGGGATATCTTTATGCAGCCATACATCATCGTCTTGTAGCCCTTCGAAGCTTCAGTAATAAGCAGAAAAATATCCATCGAGTTGAAAGCCAATCAGAAACAGTCCTTCAACAATTGAACTGTGAAAGCTGCGACGAGGATGAGGACGATTTCCTCCAAGCCACTAAAAATGGTTCAGGTAAATAATTACTCAGAGGGTTAGAGAGCAATATTCAGCACAATCCCAATAGAGATTTTAAAAAGTAAAAATAATCTGTTTAAAGTGAATGGAAGTTAGAGCCTGTCTGTTCAATCCCAGGGACAGGTTTGGAAATCTGTCTTCCGTGAATAGTCACTAGGATGTTAGCAAATCAGCTTCATTGTAATACCTGCGTGTCATCTGCCAATAGATTTGCATAAAATGCTGTATTTATAAGTTAAACTGTCACATTGCTAACCGCTGATTCTTCCTTACCGTGCTCTCATTCTATTATTGGGTATAATAGGCGGAATTATACACTAAAGCCTTGCTTATTATCCTTTAAGAATTCTATGTGTACAAATTCGATCTCTGAGGCCCTCCTCTGCCTAGGGCAAGTAAATTATTATTTGTCTTATTGTATGAGGATTTACAAAGAAAGTTGAAGAAGAGCCAGGAGTAAACAGGCTTTTAGATTTCAGCGCATACTCTGATGTGTGGATTTAAAAGTACTACTCATAATTATTATTGGAAAAACATTATTAAAGAAGTAATAAGCTCATTTTGTTATATAGATACACAGATATTCTAAGAAAGCCTTCCATTTTTTGTAAATCAGCTAATTTTAAATCAAATTTAAAATGTAATCAGCATTTTAAATTCATAATCATTTAAAAAATTTTAGTCTGCTTTAATCATACATAATTTAAGAACTTATCACAGAACATGAATAAAACTGGATGAAAGATCTTTCTTTGCTTATGAATAAAATATTATCAAAAAGAAAAATACGTAAAACCTAAGGATTAGCATTGTAGCCTGTGTGACTCAGTAAACTAGAGAACTGAATAAAAATGAGGTTTTTTGCTATTTTAAATGAATCTGTTAGACTTTATTATTCTCTGAAACAAATGAAATTGATGAATAAAATTACCTTTTATATAGCATTTATATTGTTGATAAAATGGGATCTGTTAGAAATATCAGTTGGTAACCATTAAAAATGTCAATTTGAAATAGGTATGAAAAAAGCAAAAATTCTCTCATCCAAATGTATTATATTCTATTTTATAAAAGGTATAAAGTGCAACTTTCTGACAGCAAATGATGGGAATAATGCAAAGCCACTGTCAGTTACATGACTCTCTCTTCCTCTGTCATTTTTCCCTTTTACTTAGTGTTTTCTTCAGGAAGTATTCCAAACAAATGCTAAAATGTTATGGAGGCTATAAAAAGTCTTTTTATTTTTATTTTTTTTACTTTGATGCCATGAATTAAGTTTTAATTATCTGAAAATGTTATGGTAAAGACTGTTAGCAAGATTTCCAAATGCAACTTATAAAAATATAGTTTCTGTGTCTCTTCTCACCAGTGAGTATATTCATGTTCAGCTGGATGTAATGTTAAATCTACTCTAAACATATTACATAATAAAATATTAAATTTATACCACAGATCCTTCAAGGTGGACACCCAGACAATCAGTTGCCTGTTCATGAGTACTTCCTACTACACACATGATCATATCTACAAAACGATGGGTCACCCTGCTGAAAATACCAAGTCATCCTAGCCTAAGAAGAAGATACTATTCATTCCTTGAAGAATATTTAAAGGAAAGTTTAAGAAATCTAACTTTTGCCATTAAAATTTTCCTTTCATGTTTTATATTTTGATTCTTGTGACAAAATGACAGAATTTAATATATGGACTTTGGAAATATAAAATTTCTCACTTCTGAAGAAGTTAATTTAGAATAGAACTTGATAACTAATCTGGATTATTCATTACATTGACAGATATAATACCTGAAATTATAAACTGTTGGATTTGATAAATATATAAGGTTCTTTTCAGTCACATATTGTTTGACTATAAAGCAAATATTTTACTAAATTTTTAGTCATTTCTTTTAAAAAAAGTATAGTTGCATGAAAATATTTCATTAAATTATATTTCTTATGGAAAAATATTTTTATTTAACCTTTGGATTTCCTGGTAATATAAACTTGTTTACTCAAGTATAAATTCCTTCATAGGAAGTGTCTATTCTTAGACTTTTATCAATCATCTCTTGTATATGCCTGAGTAATGGTCAATACACTACAGTTTGAATGAAGAAAATGTAACATGTTATCTCTGTGTTCAAAAACCCAAATATGATAGCATGTTCTTTGCTTTATCTAATTAAATTGTCATTATACTCTAGAAGATGTGGCTGTATAGATCTGTTTTTAAAAATTAATGTACCATACACAGTCAAATGAATTTTTTCTTAAATTCCATTATTATCTAGACCACAATCATTCCAATAATTGTGCAGCATAATACTGATGCTCTGCTCTCCTTCTAAGTTGCTGCAGGGATGCTTTAAACACACAAGAAAACTAGGCTCCCTACGTAGGTCACATTTCATTTTCAGCCTAGTTTGATTACCCGACTCTTCAAAATAACTTTTGATTAGGATCCCTAAACAGTTCCCCATTCAGGTGTATTCTTTACTTAGGTCAATTTCCAATTCACATCTATTCATTCTAGTGATTATAGAAAATATATAGTATATAAAATATTTTATTTATAAATTAATCAATGACAAAAATGAAGAGAAGTTAATGTAATATGAAGAGAGATGATAAAACAGCAATTTCAGTTTTCTTCTTCTGTCTTCCCTCCATCCTCCATCCCCTATCTTCAGTGGAAAAAAATCTCATTAGAAGCATAATATAAAATAGGGAGATGTTTGAAGAAGATAATAAAATATGGGTTCTTTTCTTGAAAAATCCTAGCTACGTGGGAACACTGTGATTGCAGCATGATAGTTAAAGTGAGGCAGAAAGTAGATATTCTTTATCTTCCAAACATGTTCATTCATGACACCACACAAGGGTGCAGATGAAGCATTATTTTCTTAATGTTCTAAAAATTTTAATACAAATTGAATTAATCCTGTGATTTTTCTTAGACTTCTCTGGATGTAACAAAGGAAAAAATAGACTGTGTAAAGTGTGATCTATATAGAAATGTCAATGCAACACAACCAAAAATAGGGTTAAAATATCAAGAAGGCAGAGAACGTGTGAACATTTCTGGTTATGAAACAGATACAAAGAGCAAAAAATGACATTTACCTAATGAGCCTTTCAACCCATTCTGAAAACAGCAATAGAAATATTTTATAGCTTTCCTTGTCCTGGCCTCTTCTGTGTCCTTTAACTTGCTTCATGTGAAGAGCTCGGATAACTCACACTGCCTTTTAAGATTAAGTATGTGATTTCAAAACCTATGTTTTTGTAATTTCATGTAAGCTTTTTAAAAAAATTTCAATTTACTTAACCATTCCCCAAATATGTTAGATAGGTATTTAATATTATACCTTATATTAAGATAATTTAAATTTTCAGTAGGATTTTATTCGTTGTCTAGCTTCATTATGGATCACTAACATGTTCTCTCTTAAAAATATTATTTTATGCCAGGCATGGTGGTTCATGCCTGTAATTCCAGTGTTTGGGAGGCAGAAGCAGGAGGATTGCTGTGAATTCGTGGCTTGCCCGTGCTACATAGTGAGCTCAGGGCCAGCTTGAACTACAAAGCGAGACCCTGTCTCAAAAAGTATATATATTAGTTTATATCCATCATTACCAATGCAAGCAAGAGACCTTTGTTCCCTGAGAAAAATATGCTCTACAAAATTTAAAGTATGTGACTATCATATAAAAATAAAAAAAACATGTAAGTCTTCCAGAGACAGATGTATATGAAGTGAGATAGAGTTTCTAAGCACTGAAAAGGATACTTTTTCTTTTTTTTGGAGACAGGGTCTCACTTTGTAGTTCAGGTTGGCCCTGAGCCCACTATGTAGCCCAGGCAAGCCTTGAACTCAGCAATCCTCCTGTCTCTGCCTCCCGAGTGCTGGGATTACAGGTGTGAGCCACCACACCTGGCAGTGTGGTATGTGATACTGATTGCTGGTGGGTGTGAGTCACCATACCCAGCATTGTATGTAGTACCGGGATCGAACTCAGGACCTTGCCTTTGCAAGGCAGGTGCCTTGAGCTAAATATAGGCGCTGGAACCACTGAGCTAAATCTCCCAACTCCAAAAATGATACATTTTAAGAGCTCTGTAGATTTTAAATTTATGAATATCACAGTGATATGTTTCCTATAAAATGCTGCAAACAATCTTGAAACATGGCTATGACATGCTTAGCTAGGTGCCTTCACTAGTAAAACACACCAGCCACACAGCAGATGGGGTGCAACTGTGAAATTCAGTAACTTTCCAGAGTTTTTTTAGTTGTTGGATATGTGAAATTGATATTAAATCTTTGAGTGCTAGTTTTTATTGTTGTTGCCTTGCAATAATTACCTCATATTCACAGTTGGTTAGTTTTTGGCACAAGACTTGGAGTTAACAAATTGGAATACACAATCACATCTGAAATTTCTAAGGTGATATTTGCAAACTGTGACAAGGGAATTACTGCAATGATTTATCTTGTATGGGTTCAACAATAACAATTAGATTACAACTAACAACTAAATTATTACATTTCTTAATTTCTACTAATCTAGTGGATATAAAATATGATGTAGGTGGAGATAGTGGCACACATCTGTAATTCTAGCTGTTCAACAGACTGAGATAGTAGGATTGCTAATTTGGGGCCAACCTGGGAAATTTACAGAGATTCTGAATCGAAATTAAGAAGCCTGGGGGATCTCCTTAGCCTGTGCCAGGCCCTTGCCTAAATCCCTAGCATTGTGAAACTGGAAATTAATAAATTTTAAAAATATTGTTTCACTAGACCTTAGTCTGCAGTTTTCTGGTTATTTACAAGTAACAAGGCTGAGTATCTTTTTAAGTATGTTTTCACTGTTAGTATTTCTTCTGAGAAATTCCTCTGGATAATTTTTTGAGTTAATTGTATCATGTTTTTCGTTTTTTGTTTCTTTTTTGAAACAGGGTCTCCTTTGTAGTTCAGGGTGGCCCTGAGCTATGTAGTCCAGGCAAGCCTCAAATTCAGCAATCCTCCTGCCTCTGCCTCCTGAGTGCTGGGATGACAGGCATGAGCCAACACACCTGGCATTGTGTTATGTGGTACTGACTGCTGGTGGGTATGAGTCACCTTGCCCGGTATTGTATGTGGTTATTGGGATTGAACCAGGGACCTTGTGCTTGCCAGGCAGGTGCTAGAACCACTGAGCTAAATCTCTAGCCCTCACCTGCTTCTTTTGTTCTGGAGCACATAAAGGATAAAAATCCATTTTTAAGCCTGGATATAACACTTTCCATGGTCTTTTGCTTACCATCGTACTCTCACCTATCAGTACAGCCACTTCACTGTAAATTTTCTGGGAATTTAGCAGCTCTGTTTCATTGCCTCGGTCCTTTTGATTATGCTATTTTTTTCTGCAGAATTTGTTTCTTACTCATAGTGACACTAACACTTTACTGATTCTTTAAGGCTCAGCTCATGACATTTCCAGAACGCTTTCCCTAACTCTTGGGCCAAATTAAGACTTGCACCTTCACATTCCTAAAACATTGTGTATAAATGTTATTGGTCAGACTCTAGGCTTCTCAAGAGCAGGGACTCTATCATTTAATCTCAATACCTAAAAGGGAGCCTGACATAAATATAATTTATCTCCACGGATAGGTCTTGTATGTGTGAAACTCAAGATAGATGATCTGATAGCAGGGAAGCTAGAAATAAAGATGGTAAGAGCTAAAGATGTTGGTAGTAACTGAAGTCCTGAAAGAGGAAAAGGGAAAGGGGCTAATATCTGCCTTTGTAACAGGCAGAGGGATGGGGAATTGTGAATATATTTGCAACTTTGTAAGGTTGCTATTATGTTTTATAAATGAAGATGTAGCAACCACTTCAAAGGTTCACAAAGCTAATAAAAGCAAAGACAGGGATCTGAGCTAAGGCTTTTCTAATTTCAAGGTCAAGTTCTTTTCATTACTCAACACCAGATGAACTCAGGTCAGTTGTGAAGAGGGGAATGGTAAGTGTGCAAAAGAGGGAGGACAGGACATGGATCCTGAAGATGAATTTAGGAAGAACTCCAAAAGAGAGAAGGGACATGAAAGCAGCACCACTAGGAAATGGGATGCTGAGAGATATAGTAGATTTCAGGAAGACTTGATAGTCACTCCAAATACTGAAGAAAGACCAGGTCATTCAAGAATTGAAAAATGTCTTGGACGGGAGGTTTAACTCAGTGGTTCCAGCACCTGCCTTGCAAGCACAAGGCTCTGAGTTCCGATTCCTGTAACCATATACAATGCTGGGCATGGTGTCTCACCCCCACCAGGCATCAATACCACATACCACAGTGCTGGGCGTGGTGGCTCATGCCTGTAATCCCAGCACTCGGGAGGCAGAGGCAAGAGGATTGCTGAGTTCAAGGCTTGCCTGGGCTACATAGTGAGCTCAGAGCCAGCCTGAACTACAAAGCAAGACCCTGTCTCAAAAAAAAAAAAAAAAAAAAGAATTGAAAAATGTCTTGAGTTTTAATCAGATCATTTTGTAACCCTGGAAACAGCAGTAATTAGCAAAGTGATAGAAGGAAGCTAAATAACAACAGGTGAAGGGACGAACAGGAGGTAAAGATGACTGATGAACAGATTACTCTTGGAAGAATCTTAGCTGTAAAGAAAAACTTAGGGCTTAGATGTTTATTTAAATTTTTAATGATATTATAGACATTTAAAGTGAAGAGGAAAATTCAGTAGGAAGAATTCAAAACACCTGAGAGCGGCATTTTATTATCTGAAGCAATTTTTTGGATGGGATTCAAAATATTGATGGACAAAAGGGCTTCCCCAACCAAGATATCAATATGTATCTTGTTTGTAGCTGAAAATTTAAGAGCCAAAAAAACCCTGACTTTTTAACTGAGAAGTGGAAAAGACTAAAATTTCATGGAAAGTTTCACATATGCACATTTTTCATGAAAATTTCACATATGCACAACAAAATACCTTTGATGCAAACAGGTTGTCCCTATTCAGGTTTCTGTCCGGTGGACCATTAATATTCTAGTCAATCAGGCTTCAAACCTGGGCGTCTTCGTGACTTCCCTCTTTTCCTCCTTCCTAGTATCTAATGAATTATGAATTATTAAGTGTTAGAATAGTAAGAACTTCAAATGTTACTTAATGTTACTTAAAGTTGTTTTGTAAGTTTGGTGAGAATGAGTCAGGGACAAATCTTTGAAAAATAAACACCTAATTTCAGTCAAATACACTACTTGGACTGCGCACAGATACGCGCGCGCACGCACACACACACACACACACACACACACACACACACTTTGTTAATGAATACTGGTGCTGGCGGCCAAATAAGAATCACGAGATTTACTAAATCAATTGGAGTTTGGTAGCAGCTTTTATTACTCTAGTTCAACCTCCTCTCTTTACAGAGGAGAAATTGGGGCCCAGAAAGATGAAGCAATCTGCCCAAAGTCCAAATGATATTCCCTGGTAGTGACAGGACTACAAAGGATGCCAGAGGGGCCAAGGCAAGAGATTCACGGGGCGGGAGGGTTTAAAACACTAAGACATGCAGTGCCTTTTGATTCTTCCTCTTTGCTTCTTTTCTCGTCCTCTTAACCTGGGCCGGGTCATCATCATTTCAACCGCTGCTGAAAGCTTCACTTCCTCCTCCCAGTCTGGCCCACACTCCAGAGCAGATCAGTTACCTCGAACACCGCTTTCAACCTGCTGCCTTCCGATTTGGAGCCCGCAGAGAACTACGGAGCACGGGACAAGGACGAAGGCACTCTCACTTTTAACTCAGGCTGCGTTTCATCTTGGTTTTCCAGCCTGAAGGCCCCATCCCGCGGAGCTCCGCCCGGCTAGCTCCGCAGGCGGACGGGAGGAGCCGAGCTCCCCACGCGTCCGCGGAGGGGTGAGGAACGGTAGTCCGGCCCACTGCTCTAACCCAGGGCTGGCTTCTGCGTCCTGTGCCAGGCCCTGCAGAGGATGCAGCCGGTCCCAGGCCCGTCTCCTCTGATCTCAGCCAACCAGCCGCCACATCAGCCGCGTAAAAGGCAGTGGCTGAAACGCGAGAGCAAAAGGCTCGGGGTGTACTTTAGACAATGAAGAACCATAGCGAGGAAGAGGGCGCACCAGCTTTCCCGCCAGATGCTCAAACTCTCCCCGCACCCACCTCCAGCCTCCGTCCAGTTCCAGCGGGACTTCTTGAGGCAGCTCTAAAGGCAAATAGGATCCCAGCCCTTTCTCTGCCCAGAGCCAATCCTCGTAGGCTTTGGGGCTCTGAAACCGCAGGCGGCTGCGATAGGCGGACGGAGTTAGCCTGGGGCGGGGAAAGAACGACGAGGACTGGAGGGCTGGCCCCGGGTGTACAGGCCACTGCGCAGGCGTCGATGGGATTTAAAAAAAAAAACCCAAAGATAAACAAAACCGGCCCTCCCGCCCCCGGGCTCTGGCCCGCCCCGGCTCCGCCCCCGCCCCCGGTCCCTTCCTCCCACTCGCCCGGCTCTCACGCCCGCCCTACGTCTGGGCGCGTCCCCCGGGCGGCGCGGGCCACGCACGGCTCTGCGTTTAACCTCTACCCGCCCGGCGCGGAGCGGAGGCCCGGCGGGCGCGGGAGGCGCGCACTCGGCGCGGGAGCGGCGGAGGGAGCGGAGCCTTGCGACCGCGGCCCGGCCGACCATGACTTGCTACCGGGGCTTCCTGCTGGGCAGCTGTCGGCGCGTGGCGGGCGGCCGGGCGGCGCTGCGCGGGGCAGGGGCGGGAGGCCCGGCCGGCCGGAGGCACCTGGGGCACGGGCAGCCGCGCGAGCTGGCGGGCTGTGGCAGCCGCCCGGACGGCGGCTTCCGCCCCTCGCGGGTGGTGGTGGTGGCCAAAACCACCCGGTACGAGTTCGAGCAGCAGCGGTACCGCTACGCGGAGCTCTCGGAGGAGGACCTGAAGCAGCTGGTGGGTCGTGGGGTCCTGACCGGGGCCGTGAGAGGTGGCTGCGCCCCGCGGGCAGGACCTTTCGGGACTGTCCTCTGCCCTGCACCCGGACGCCCCGGCGCCTCTCGCCGCCCCCACCCACTGTGGCTCTGACTGTAGGTCTCCTCGCGGGGCGGGGGTGGTCAGTGTCCGCGCCGAGACCCGCACCCAGCCTCCGCGGGGCGCCCGAGTCCGAGGGGCTGCTGTGTGACCCCAACCGGGTGAGACGAACTTGGGATTCAGTTGTGCCCTGCCCACTGCTGTGGTCCCCCCTTTTTGGGAATAGCAACTGCGGGCCCGAGAAAGTTGGGGCGGCGGCCTGGGGTCTGGCCGCCCTGGGAATCCCCTCCCATCCTGGCCGCCCAGGAAGGGGGCCTCGGGTGCTGCTGCGGCCTGCAGAAAGAGGGTGAAGTGGCCCCGGACACACCCCCTTGCACTGAGCAGACCGCGAGGCCTGGGACACCCGGAAAGCCCTTCTGGTCTGGGCTAGCCTCTTTCATGGTGGAGTACAGTCGTCAGTCAGCAGGGAACATTCTGTTTCAAGAGCACACGTGTCGGCTGCTAGGAATGGCAAGGGAGGAAATTTGATTTGAATCTTTTTAATTAGAAAGGTCAGACAAGGGGCAAATAGACTAGGTAATGGGTGAAATAAAAAGCCTGTGTCTCTTCTGTAGCAGTGCTTACACAATAGACTATATTTGATGTATGGATATTTTTGTGAGGTGTATGATGGGTATGTGTGTGTGTGCGCGTGTGAAGTTCAGCAGCTCTCCCTCCCCCTTTATTTGTGTATTATGATGTTGAGATTAAGTCCAGGGCCTTGTGCATGCTAGGCATGTGCTCTGCCATAAAGCCACACCCCCAGCCTTCCACCCACTCTTGAAACAGGATTGTACTCAAATTTGGGATAGTCCTGCCTCAGCCTACTGAGTAGTTCAGCTTACCAGGTGTATGCCACTCACGTTTGGCTTTAAAATTTTGATTCCATGTCCCTGGCCATCAGCTTTAGGAAAATGGAGACTGACCAGGCTGTGAGGAATGTATATAGAAAAATGTTCATGGGGAATGTGATTGTTGGCACTGAAAGGGTGTGGAACTAATTGCATATTGCCATTACCTGAAGAGTAGGCTGCTTGTTCTAAACACCTGCTTTCTAGTGTGGCCGTTTTATGGAGACAGCAAAATGAAATCGTAAATCTTTGCCTAGGTGTTGGGCCTTGTTAGCATTAAACGTTTTGATTCTCTGGTAGTTTAATTGAAGAGGGCCTGCTCCTTCACCTGGCGGAAGTCCAGGTAGAGATTTGTTTTCTCTCCTTTTCCTAAATGTTTGAGGTTGTGGTTTATAGAAAGCACGGGAATATTTAGAGTAAATGAACAATTTAAACAGGTTAGAGTAGACTAGGTTAAGTGACTGAAATAAGGGGTGAGTACATCATTTCCATATTGGGACGAGGGGCATATCCTTTGTATTGTATTCTTAATTTTGCAAGGTCCAAATTTTAGAAATTATCAAATGTTTTGTATATGTAAATTTGTTTTTCATATGATTTTAGCAGAACCTCTCACAGTAATGAAGTAGTACACTCAAAAACGTCAAAAACAAGTGAAATAGAACACAAATTGGCACGTTCAGATTGTGGGATTGGGTTCAGGAGCTCTAGACTCTGGCTGTGGTTGACATCCCGTGTTTTTAATGTCTTTGGGCCTCCTGGATGAAAGCTTTCAAAATGCTTTCCCTTAGTTCAGTTTGTGAAATGCTAGGGTTGGACCAGATCCTTTGTGGACCTGGCACTATGACATTTTTTTCAAGGTCTCAGAGAAATGGTTGGCTTTGAATTGGGATTAACTCTGGGATCTCTAAACTGGATTGCCACCAATAAAAAACTTGAAATGTAGGAAGAAAAAATCAATGTCCTTAAAAATGTAACTACCTAGTGTACCCTGAGTGGAGAAATTACTTAATAGGTAAATATTTGTCCATTGCTTGGTAATGCTATTTGGAATATTAATGCTTTGAAGTAAAAGTACTAAAATGAAAAAATACACAATTCTGTAATCACTGGGTAGTCGAGTTTTTTTATGTTGGTGGTGACATTGTTATTAGAATTTTATTGGATTAGTTCCTTAGTGATGGGAATTTGTTTTATATATGTATTAAGTCCAGTACTCACAGTGCAGTAGGAATAGATCCAATGATATTGGGTTATGTGAAGTTGTCCTAAAAGGCAGTTCTGTAATGGGAGTGGTAAGAACATAAATATTGTTGGCCACATTGTTGGGGTAAAAAACATGAACCATGTGAATTGGATATAAAAGAAAATGGTTAAATTCTTGAGTTTTCTGGTACCATGGCTGCTTTGTCTATAGTGTCATGGGAACTTGGGTTTGTATCAGAGTATTCTCTTTTATTGTGGTGGTTATTCCTTTCTTTTATGCAAAATAGGTCTCTAGTAGGATATTTGTTAAAATGCAAGTGAAAGATGAGGATCACAGTGCCAGTATGGTTTTGTACCCTGAAGAGTCATAGTTACCTAACTTAATGAACGTAATCAATAGGAAGAAACACCTTTTAGGTGATACAGTCTTGTACAGAATAGGATTATATCTGTCAAACTGGGTAAGATTTTTGACTTTCAATTATTACTTTTTTCTGTTTTGTTTTCCTTCTTGAGACAGTTTCTCTGTTCACTTCAGACTGGCCCTGAACTTACTATGTGGCCTCGGCCTCAGGGTAATCCTTCTGCCTCAGCCTCCTGAGTGCTGGTATTATAGGCATAGGCCACACACCTGGCTTCAGTTACCCTTCATGTTGTGAACTACACAGCGTTATTTCTCAGTCTTGCTTTTTTCCCAGTTCCTTGATGGTTTGTCTTGTGAATGGAGGATTTCTGGTCAAGAATTTTACTTCTGTCCTCATGACCTCACAAAAGCTAGTAAATCTCATTGTAGTTTATTTGTATCATAATAGAAGTTAGCTACAAAAATTTGTTTAAATATTTCAATATAAAAATAAAAAAATCAGTTTCTATACCCCTTACCTTCATCTCAAGTCTTAGGGAATTAGAGACAATCCTTTTTTTTAAACTTTTTTTTTTTTTTTTTGAGACAGGGTCTCGCTTTGTAGTTCAGGCTGACCCTGAGCTCACTATGGTGCCCAGGCAAGCCTCGAACTCAGCAATCCTCCTGCCTCTGCCTCCCAAGTGCTGGGATTACAGGCGTGAGCCACCACGCCCAGCGAGACAATCCTTTTTTAATGGTTCCCTTTTTCTACTTTTAGGTTTTTTGTTTTTAATCATGATGGGATGACATACACATATCAATTCACAGCACCTCTATTATTACATTATTTCCATTTATTGCCTTTTTTGGCTGGGGAGGAATAGTGCCTTGAATTTGGTTTCCTAAAAAAGGGTGATGTGGCTCAAGTTGTAGCTGTTAGGCAGATGCCCACGGGGTGCGGGAAGCGTATCACATGCGGTGTATTTATCAAATTAACGAGCGTGATCTGGGTGCTGCCAGAGCCACTAACTGAATCATGCTTCTTGCACATCTTGGATGCACAGGTGCCAGAGTGGTCTATCTAATGACGAACATCTGGCCATTCGTTGGGCTCCTCTCCGTGCAACTCAGAAGCTCCCCATATCCTTTTGTCACCTAAGGAACTTGTTAAGGTACAGATACCTGAACCTTAATCCCCAAGACTGATGTGGTTGTGGAAGTTTGGCAGACATTGCTTCTCTGAACTACATCCTAACATTTCTGACTTTTTGCTGCCTCCCCCACCTTTGGTGTTGAGGATTGGATCCAGGGCCTCACGTGCTAGGTAAGACTTTACCGCTGAGCCCTAGCCCTAGCCCTTTTTATTTTGAGAAAAGCTTTTCATAAATTGCCTCAGCTGGCCTTGACTCCGGCCTCAGCCTCTCTAGTAACTGAGATTACAGGCGTGCGTCACTATGCCTAGCTACATTTGTTTTGGTCTGAATTCTAGGGATCTGCATTTTTAAGCCTTCCCAGTTTGCAAGTAGCTTGTGCATCATACTTTGAGATACATCTTTCAAGTCCTAGTGTGAATTGAGTCCCATCATAATTTGAGGCTCCTGTCTGATTTGAGCTTCATTGCTGATCACTTCTTGTCTTGAATTTCATAGTCTGACAATTTCAAATACCTTTGACCTCCAGTGTGTTGTGCAGATTTACTTACTGATCATATTAAAATCATTCAAAATGTAGAAGATACATAATGTTATACAGTACAAAGTCTTTTTCTTTTCACTTGTAATTGTCTCTGCAAATGACTAGTTACTGATTTTTGTATTTTGTTTCAAAAATAATCTGTATAAATCAACAGTGAAATATTCTTTTTTCTTTACATTATCCCATTTTACTCAGTGATATCGTGCTACTTAAAATATTTTGCATCTTTTAAGCTTAATGTATTTGTGAAAATTATCATAGAAAGCATTCTCATACTTTCCTTCCCCATAATATATAGATGGTGATACCTTGGTTTATAAACTTCATTCGTTTCAATGTTGGAGGAGATGGGTGCATTTGTGTTTGTGTGGAGAAGATGGCCTGGGTTGTGTTTGTCACCTGAGGTGGAGTTTGCCAACGGAAGCAAAATTTTGTGGAACCTTTCTGTTTATAAACTGAGTTATTTGCAAACAGAGGTGTTTGTGACCTGAGGTTTTACTGTGTATGCATATCTATTTCATTATGTGCATGTGCCTTCATTTATTTCATATTTGGTTTGGTTTAATCAGTGAATATTTTGTTCATATGTGTGTGAGTGAGATAGAGGAGAGATACCTAAAAGAGTTGCTCAGTCAAAAGACAGGTGCACATGAAATTATAACAGGTATTACTAGATTGTTTTCCTTAGAGATTATATCAGTGCTTACTTCTGTCAGCGACATACTTTTTATGACTAATCGTTTTGAGGTCATTTCCAACCTGGTAGGTGAAAAATGGTATTTCCGTATGAGTCTGTGTCTTCCTTTGTGACCCCTTGGCCTTGAGTGTTCCTCTCCGTCCTCTGGCCAGTTCTTGTTCTTCTTTTGGGGTCAGGCTCAGACATTACTGTCTCAGGAAACCTTGGTAGCCTTGCTGCCTACATGTCTCTCTGCCTGTCAAAGTTGTGTTAAGAATTCTTCAGTATATCTTCATGATAGTAATCTATGATTATTTTGTTCTCTACAATGTAGATTATTTGGAGGAAAGAAAAAAAAAGTAGTGATGTTCTTGATGATTTTTTAGTTCTTTCGTCTTGGAGGCAGAGAATCAGCTTCCTTTTTCTCCAGGACCTTATTGCCAGCTGCCAGTCTTCTAGATGTTAGATGAATAAGCATAAGGCAGAGATCACCATTGGCACAGCTCTACCTCCCTCTCTGCCCCCATCCATTTCAGACTTTTTCTTAATACTTATTGTAAATAATGTCCTAGCCATCCAACTTTTTCTGCTCCCTGGCTTCCCAGAAATAACCGTTAGTGTTCTGAAGTTGTTGTATATATCATTTTCATACATGTGATTAGCAGTGACATACTCTTTAGTGTTGACTTCTTTGGCATATGTGCTTATTCTTTAGCAATTTGTATTTATTTGCTGTTGCTTTTGAAACTTACCTATGTTGATGTGTGTGAATTCATTTTAAATACTGTGCAGTTTTCCATTATTTGGACATTTAGATTGTTTGCAGTTTTCCTAGTTAAGTGCTACAATTAGAAATACAAATAATTTCTCCCTAAGCATTCAATGAATATCTGAATCCCCATTTTCTGATCAACATTTGAGAAACCTTCTTGCCAATAAAATGAGGGTGAAATGGCAAAAGGGATAAAATTCCTCTTTTAGCCAACAAAACTGAAACTTTGTGATGCTGAGTAAGGAGTATTTTATATTGTTACTCAGTAATTGTATTTGTTACAGCTCCTTACAAGGAATGTAAACATGTACTGCAAACATGTACTAAAAAAAAATTCGAACTGTAATCCCAGCACTCGGAAGGCAGGGACAGGAGGATTGCTGAGTTCACGGCGGCTTGCCTGGGCACCATAGTGAGCTCAGGGCCAGCCTGAACTACAAAGCGAGACCCTGTCTCAAAAAGCAAAAAAAAAAATCGAAAACAATTTGGCCTTGTTACATATAGTATATTTTATTTCCTATTTAGTAGATATGCTGTTTGTAACTAACCTATAAAGCAGTAGAGTGAAGTTTGAAAATCACTGCTTCAGACAAAGTATATTGAGACCAAACAAGTAGGCTGGGCATGATGGGAAGGTGTCAACTGTCACATCAAGGAGCTAGCTTTTTCTCCCAGTCTTCAAACTTCTAGGCAGTAGAATGAAATCCTTGTTCAGCCTCTGCTTTTTCCCCACAGGAATGGGATGATGAATGTCAATTTTCTTGCCCTAAAAGGCAAAGTGTAAAACTAGGTTTCTGTTGGTGGTGATTAGGCTGGGGATGGGAGTTAGGCAAAACATGTAAAGAAGAAAAGTTGAGAAAATCTGGAGGCAGGCTTTTGCATTCATTCACATAGCAGTGGATGTGGTCCAGAACACAAGTCGTGGCAGTATAAACATATGTGACACGGTTTTGGAGAAATGGTTTATGGGTATACATATTTGACATTACCCTACCTGGCTGAGGAGATTCAGTGAGAGGGAAGAATTAAAGGTGACTGCTGGGTTTATTCTGTTGACTGTTGTCGATGTGAATGGTGCATACATGGCAGAGCAGATTCTAAAGGGAGAATATGTAGAGAGAGAGCTTCTTGAGTTACCGGTGGGTGGACGTTAAAGTATGCCTTTGAAAATTTGAGCCTGTAGCCCAGAGAGTGCCTTGGCTGACAGGATGGAGTTTGGAGTTACTGGCTCATACTTGTTAGGTTGAATTGTCCAGTTGGAGAGAGATTTGAGAAAATGAAGTGAGAACAGATAAGAGAGCTGAAGATGGAATCTTGAGCAATACCCACATTCAAGGGAGGAAGTAAACAGTTCACAAAGAAATACTGAAGCAGAGAACATTGGGGAAAGTGAAAGTGAGAGTATGAGGGAAAGATTAAGTAGAGTAAAAGTGGTTCAAGGTAAGTAGCGAATATATGGAGAAATATTCAGGGGCCAGTTCATCTAGCCTGATTGTGATAGGGGAGTAATTATTGTAGCTACTCTTTGGGTGCTGTTAACCTTTTTAAGATAATTAGGAACAACAGTTTCATACGTATTTGTGCTGGGGGTTGAACCTAAGACCTAATACATGTTAGGCAAGTACACCTGCTTGCTGACCTATACCTGTCTGACCTTTTGTAAAATTTTATTTTGAGCCCACTGTAGAGGTGTGCGATGTAATCCCAGCACTTGAGAGAGAGAAGTAGGAGCATTGCTGGTGCTGAGTTCAAGGCCAGTTCGAACCACAGAGCAAGAGTGCCTCAGAAAACAAACAAAAAATATATTTTGAGACAAGGTCTCCCTAAATTGTCCAGGCTAGCCTCCAATTTACAATCTTCCCACTTTAACTTCCTGAGTAGGTGGAATTATACCACCAAGCCTGGCAAGTGTTTATACTTTGAAAGCTGCTGAAATTATACCTAGTGAGTTTATTTACCAAACTCATTGCATCGAAAGCTTGTGCAATTCTTATGTGTTATATTTTGAGCACGCAGCTCCTGTTTTTACTGAACTTTCTGGACATTGCTTAGGGTGCAAAATCATAACACTTAACTGGTAAAATAAATTCTAAGTATTTATAGTTGTAATAAATTCAGTTTGGGTTAAGCGAAAATGTCAGTGGTAGTTTATGTGTAAACCATTTAGAAAATAGCATAACTATCGCATCTCCCTTAGAGAGTGCTAGAACCATCCCCTCAGAGCCTTCCTTCCATGCAGTGTTCTAACATCAGAGCTACTTGAGAAGAAGAGATGTTGGTTTCTGGTGATTTCTAAAAGAGATACCCTTGCTTATACTGAAATGCATCTATCTTGATTTTTAAGATTCACCTGCTTTTTCCAAGTGTTTTTTTTGAGTAAAAATTTTATTTTTTAATGTATAAAATTAACAGAAATTTGGAAAAAATAGTAAAGATTAATACTTAATGTGGTACATTGCAGAACTGAGGATGAATTCTAAATTCCTTGGATTTCTAGTCTTGGCGGTAAAACATTGTACAAGGATTTTTGTCCTCTTGTTTCCTCTCTGATTCAGGTATTTTTTAGAGGTTTGAAGTCATGATACTTTCAGGGATATAGCTGTGTTGCCAGTTGAACAGTGATTTAAGACTTTCTAATTGATTTTGTTTAAAGGATTTTCTTAAAGTTTTTATCTTTTATATATGTCTTTAGCTCCAATCACCCAACAAGCTACAGTTTTTGTTTTTTTGTTTGTTTGTTTTTTGAGACAGGGTCTCACTTTGTAATTCAGGCTGGCCCTGAGCTCACTATGTAGCCCAGGCAAGCCTCGAACTCAGCAATCCACCTGTCTCTGCCTCCCGAGTGCTGGGATTACAAGCGTGAGCCACCATGCCCGGCAACAAGCTACAGTTTTAAATAAAGTAATACTTGTATTCTCTAGATGCATGTTGAATATGAGTTATTATAGAATTAGTTCAGAATGAGAAATTTGAGTGGCAAGAAAATTTTATGAAATGACATTTCGGCTTCATCACTAAGTATTGTGATGCTAAATAAACTTTAGATTTGAAATTTTAGGAATTTTAGTGTTGTAATCATAGTGAACTTGAAGTTTTTTTTGGTTCTTTAAGACTTTTTTTCTTCATAGATTCAAACCCTTTAACCATCTCAAACCAAAGTTTCCTAACACTACTACTGAGTGTCTTAATTTCCTGGAGCCTGTTGAGAGGCAGAAAATAAGTGCAAAAGTTTCTAAACCACTGAATAGAATTAATAGGGCTTATCTAGTAAAGTTTATGTCCTTTATTCTTTGGTATTTCTTAAGTATTTAGACCAAATATTAGAATACAAATTCAAAAAACTTGGACAGGGAATTGAAATCCAAGGGCTAGTGCTTATTACTTTACTCTTATTGCTAAGACAAAATACCTGGCACTCAGTTGAAAGGATAAGGGTTTATGTAGCTCATAGTTTGTAGAGGCTTCAGTCCATAAACGACTGGCCCTAAGGCAGAGTGGCACATGGCAGAAGGGTGTCACAGAGAAGAAAAATTTCATGATGCCCATAAGGTAGCAAAAACAACGGATCTTAACAGCTCTTTCTGCACCTTTTATCTTACCCAGACTACCAGGGTCAAGGTGATGCCAAACTAATCAGTAGGCTGGTTTTGTAATTACATATCCTTTATCCTAGCATCACATACTGTAGATTCAGCCACCTCTGAAAAAGCCACCTGTGACCTCATGACCCAAAGCATAACAGCCAGCTGCCCTTGTTTTATTTATAGCAAGTCAGAAGTAGTCAATGATGAAATTGTAATGGACTTACTGTGCATTTGAGTTAGTTTTTTTGTCCTTGGCAATTTTCAGTGTCTGTGTAAGTGCTCTGTGATTGAGCTTAATTACTATTTAAATAAACACAGGTACTCTGATATTTTGATGAAAATATTTAAATTTGTAGAGATCAATTTCTAGCTGGGTAAAGCATTCACTCCTAAAATAGGATCATGAAAAATACTTACTGTAACAAAATAATGTACTACTCTAGTTAATCTACCATTGCCCAGTTCTGATCAGGTAAAGATGGCCTGCTTTGAAGGATGTTGTTAGCTAAGTTATCTTCCATGGCATCTGCTTATACAGTGTTGTTGCTTTTCAGAAACATGTATATACCCAGCCCTCAAACAGTATAAAAACCGAAACACACATGAATGAATTCACTCAACAAAAACTTATCCACTACCTAGTCCATAGTGACAGTAAAGAACAAGATAGATCACTGCTTTCCTGGCCCTTATATATAGTAAGAAAAGAAGAAAGGGATTTTGGTCTATACTTACTGAGAGATGTTTAGTGCAGTTTGAATCTGTGGCTGAGTGTTAAAAATAGTAATCTGGATGCTAAACCCATGGGCATCTATAATCTGAACATCTCTAAGAACAGTTTTTCAAAACTGATTTGTTGATTAAATGAGTAGTGTTATTGAGCTATTATGTTGGTGCTTTTAAAAAAATTTTGACATTGTTTTGCTCTATGAGCTTTATAGGTCTGTGAACTGACATCTGTGTATTTTCACAGTAGCCAGATGTTTTCTTAGTTCCTATTTTGAGAAATAATACATTTCTATTTAGATTATAGAGTGAAGACAGAACTATTTAAAAACTCATAACCTAGTATTTGTGGACAAAAGAGAGTAGATAGCAAAATTATCACCAATTATCTGAGAAGAAGTTTACATTATAGTTTTGTTTTGCTTCATATACCTTTCATGTTGATAGTATTATTTTTATAGTTTTATAAAATAAAATGCAGGTTATTAAAAATTGACTTTTCTTTGTAATTCAATAATTATTTGAAATAAGTCATATTTAAGATTTCATATTGGATATGATCTTAAAATTTAGTTCTATATCCTAAAGATTACAGATATAAAATAATGTGGAAAAGGAAAGACAACAACATGCTTCTTAATTCTCCTAGCATTCACTCCAGTGGATGAAGATGTTATATTTGCTGATGAAATGAATGCTCATTGAGTAGATTTCTGAACTTTTCTCAATATTTTATTTTATGAGTTACTCATAATACATACATTTTAAAAGGCAGAACCAATGAGATGTTATAAATGTTAAGTCAGCTAGAAAAAATTATTGAAAGATAGATATCTATGCCTAAAATGTACCCCTTTTCAAACTAACCAACTCTTTATCTACCTTTTTTTTTTTTTGAGACAGGGTCTCGCTTTGTAGTTCAGGCTGGCTCTGAGCTCACTATGTAGCCCAGGCAAGCCTGGAACTCAGCAATCCTCCTATCTCTGCCTCCTGAGTGCTGGGATTACAGGCGTGAGCCACCACGCCTGGCACTGTGGTATGTGGTATTGATGGCTGGTGGGCGTGAGTCTCCATGCCCAGCATTGTATATGGTTACCGGGGATCGAACTCAAGACCTTGCGCTTGTGAGGCAGGCGCCAGAACCACTGAGCTAATCTTCCGGCCCTTTGTCTACCTTTTTATAGGGTACATTCTAAATAGTTTATAACTCTGAACACTAGAGAGACATTAAAGCAAGTGGAATAAAGGTCATCTAACTGCTTCTAAAAATAGTAGTTTATGTTTGATGTTAACATACATGATATGTCAAAAAGTCATTTAAAAAAGTTAACCTGTAAAAGGTGCAAATTTTGAGATCATGCAGTATTTGTTGTCAAAGCCAAAGTATGATTATCTTTCTTTTTTTAATGGTTTTCTGAAATTAAAATCTAGTTCAGTTTGAACTGGTAGGTTTCCCAGGCAATCATTAAAATGTACTTTCAAAAAAATTCTATTTTATATCAAGATTTTTAAAAACAGTACTAATACACGATATATGTGTAAAACATTTCTTTTCTTTTTATATAGCTTGCATTAAAAGGCTCTAGTTACAGTGGATTACTTGAACGACATCATATCCACACCAAAAATGTACAGCATATTGTAGATAGCTTACGGTAAGTCTATGGGATTGGGTGTTGATGGCTTTTATGTTGTAGCTCAGCAGCACTGCACCTGGTTCGCAAGTGCAAGGTCCTGAGTTCAATCCTTAGTACCTCCCTCCCCAAAAGAATTATATTCAGGACTCAGTACTTCATTTAAAAAATTTGTACCAGCAACTAAGTTTTAGATTTTTGGCAAATATTGCTGTCATTAAATCACTGTCAGGAAATAATATTGAGGCTACTGCATTTGATTTTATAGCTTTTTAAGGAAATTGTTATTGAACTCTGAAAATTTCACAGGTATTTGCAGTTATTTGGTCTGTCAGAAATATCTTTCTGTAGTTAATTCAGTACTCAGCTGTCTTCAACAGTATGTGTAATGTTTTATTTTTTAACAATGTAAATGTTTATTATATTCTTTGAGTATTTAAAATCAAGGCATTTGGGTTTAAATGCAGTCACTGGGTAAGTTTCTGTGGATATAAGAGAATCAGTATGAAAACATGCAAATTAATATGTTAATATGTGTCTGCCACTCAGTGAATATTTGTTGAATTTGAAATAACAACTACTTGCTTTATCAAGTGTGAATATCTTGGGTCACTCTGTTTTAATAAATTTTAGCATAAGACGGATTAGAGGAAATGAAATTCTAACCAGTCAGTATTGCTGTTTTTTAGTGGTTATAAGAGTAACTTTAAAGCACATGGAAATTTGGATAGTTACTAAGTTTTAGTTTATTTGTATGTTTTATAACCTGTCGTAGTTAATTGGCTGTTATAATTAAGTGAAAATGAAGTTATCTTTACAAAGCTGCACATAATTTATATAATGCAGGCATAGGTTTTTATATCTCTAACAGTTCACATCTCAGAAAATATATCCTTATTCTGTTAGCATCAGTGGAAATTTTATATGACCTTTACTTTTTAATCTTAGAAATGAGGGAATTGAGGTTCGCCTAGTGAAGAGGAGAGAGTATGATGAGGAGACTGTTCGATGGGCAGATGCTGTCGTAGCTGCAGGAGGTAATTATTTCATAGAGAAGAAGATGTTGGGTGTGGAAATGCTCTTGAATACGCATTGTTTTCAGATAGATTGGGGTGTAGCTACTTTCAGGACTTCAGAGTCCTAACAGCAAACAAAACTCCTGAATTTTACGATTACTTTTAAAACAGATGTTTTATACAACATTCTACATTTATAGTGAAGTATGTTCCTGGGAGGTTTCTATGTGTGTGTTGCGTTTAAGCAATGTTTCTAAGTTCACCTATAATTCAGAGGATTAGTGTAATTGTATTTTGGTTTAATTATGATAGTTTAAAAAAACAAAAAATGAATTTGATGGTTTAATCAGATTAGGTAAATGCCATGTCTCTCTTTGGTTCCAGTATACTTATACTTTTTAAATTTCCTTAACATTGTCATTGTAGTGACCATTTTTTTCTAAAGATTCTTATTGACAGTAGTTGTTAGAATGGTCTGAAGTGGGACACTTTATTAAATATGTTTTCACTAAAACAAATTTTGAAATATTTCTGAGCAGAGGAAATTAAGAATTGCTATAGGTATGTGAGCTAATAGCTCAATTATAGTGCATTTCACAAGGTGTGTGTGTGTGTGTGTGTGTGTGTGTGTGTATAACAGCAGTGTTGTGTGCCCTAAATGGATATGATTTTATCTATTGTTACACTATGCCACTGTTGGATGAGAGCAGCAGGGATAATACAAAGATACAGTAGAATGAAAGGAAGGTTGTGGCAGTCAGCAGAGCAGGTTGAAACAAAAGTATTAATTTTCAAAGTAATGTCAAAAATGGTTTTGTAGCACAAGTTTGGTTATATGTTGTCTTTTCTTTCCCTCAGGTGATGGTACAATGCTTCTGGCAGCAAGTAAAGTCTTAGACAGACTAAAGCCAGTAATAGGAGTAAACACTGATCCAGAACGGTGAGGAAGAATCTGTTCTTGTGTTTGGTTTGTGGGGTTTTGTTTTTTTCTTTTGCGTGTTATACAAATAGACATTTCTGGTTTCCTTAAAGTTTGAAAACTGTTACTTTACATTCTGTACTTTATTTTTTAATTTCCTTTATATTACTAGGCTCTGTTGCTACGGGGGTTTTACTAAGGTTGGCCTTGAATTTGCGGTTCTCCTGCCTCAGTATTCCTACTGAATACTGGGATTATAGGGATTTGCCATCATGTCCAGCTGTTTGTTTTTCTCCTTTCTAACTTCATTCACGTTAATTATTATTTCAGCCTCCCATAGTCATGACCATACCCTAGACTTTATTATCATTTGTAATTTTTCCATGTCTACAATCCTAATTTAATGGCCTCCTACTTTATTTTTTATTTATTTATTTTAATCGCATTCTTTATTGGTACAATTTGCATACATCTCACACTCACACATAACATTGGGAAATTTGTACCAATATATGACACAGTCAATTCTCATTTTTATCCATATCCCCACCCACACCTCCCCACCCCCTATATACATACTCTTTTACTTTCTTTCAGAATCATATTTATTCCTTCCCCTCATTACCTCCTACTTTATTTTAAAATTTTAATTCCTTTTTTTTTTAGACAAGGTCTCGCTTTGTAGTTCAGGCTGGCCCTGAGCTCACTATGTAGCCCAGGCAAGCCTTGAACTCAGCAATCCTGCCTCCGCCTTCCGAGTGCTGGGATTACAGGCGTGAGCCACCATGCCTGGCAACAGCCTCCTACTTTTTTTTTTTTTTTTTCTTTTTAGCCTCCTACTTTAATAGCAGTTTTTACTCACTACATTTGCCCATTGATGTTCAGGGCTCAGATCTTATCTATTCATATCACTTAATTCTTCTTCACTTTTCATTTTCTTGATAGTTTTAAAAATACATTACTTATTACCTTTGATCTAGGATATGAGCCTGACTGTTATCCTTTCTTCTCCTGTAATAAAAATTGAAAGGTCATCTAGAGGGGAAAAAAACCAAAAACATAGAAATGGGCTTAATCTAAACATCATATAAATGATGATAAATAATCTAAGAAAATAAAAGAGCATGTATGTAGGGGGTGGGGAGGTGTGGGTGGGTAGGGATATGGGTAAAAATGAGAATTAACTTGTGTCGTATATTGGTACAAATTCCCCAATATTATGTGTGATTGTGAGATGTATATAAATTATACCAATAAAGAATTAAAAAAAAAACCTTTCTAAACATCATTAGATGCCATTTAGTCTCATCTTCCTGTAGCAATTTATAGGAAAGCTTAGCCATCTTGTAATTTGGAATTTATTTTAATTTGTCTTCCATATAAGCTTTGAATTCCTTGTAGTTCATCCTTATATAAATATTTTTTTTACAGTTTGGAATAAGTTTTCTTTTCGGTTCTCTTTTCATTTCAGAATATCTTAACATAAGCTTTATTTCCTTTTTTTTTTTTAAACCATTACATTTTTACTTTAGGAGATGAGGGGGTTGTAAGGTGGGCAGGGGAATGGTTAAAAATGAGAATTAAGTTGTGTCATATACTGGTACAAATTCTCAATGTTGAGTGTGATCATGATGTGCATATAAAATGTACCAATAAAGATTCAAATCTTAAAAAGAATATCTTAATACTTAAAGGGGATTGTGGCTTAGTGTATTTTCACATAGATTGATTCTTCAGAATCTTTTGTGAGTGGTGCTTTTATCATGCCTTTACCCAAAAGGAAACATAGTAAGGTGGTTCACCCAAAAATCCTAGCTGAATAATTTAAAGATACAATACACATGCCATTATACCAGTATAGGATAGTCAAACAGTAGCAGATATGCTCTTATTTTTAGTTTTACCATAATTGGAAACTTAAGTATTATTGTGTATTGTGCATTAAAACTAGATACAGACTTTCTCTTTGGTCTTTCTGTTCTTGAAAGTATAATTTTGATTTTTATAGTCCTTTTAAAATTACTTTCTCTTTTTCATTCCTTTATGGCACCCTGAAATCCCTTTTAAATAAAGGTCTGAAGGTCACTTATGTCTGCCAGTTCGATATACACATTCCTTCCCAGAAGCCTTACAGAAGTTCTGTCGTGGTGAGTTCAGGTAAGAATTTACTATTGTTCTTACGTGTTTAATAAGTATGTAACATTATAAACAGAGCAAATCAGGCTATTACTTGGATTACTCGTAATTAGAACAGTAGCTTTAAAAAGTAATACGGGGGCTTGGGGATTTAGCTCAAGTGGTACTGCACCAACCTTCGACGCGCAAGGGCCGAGTTTGATCCCTGGTACTGAGAAAAAAAAAAAGTAATACACTGTGCTGAGACACACATAGATCTGACTTATCTTCTCCTAGTCCAGTTAGAACTATGTAGGGAAAGCTTGTTAAATGTTACTTGGCTAATCCCCCCTGCTAGGAATATACCCAAAGGAATTTTTAAAAATCACATTGGAAAGACAGATGTACACCCTCGTTCATAGTAGCTCAGTTTGTGATAGCTCAATCTTGGAAACAACCCAAATGCCCATCAACTGGAGACTGGATAAAGAAGATGTGGTTTTTTAATAAAATGGAGTATTATTCTGCCATAAAGAATGACAAGATTCATTCATTTATGTGCGAATGGATATACCTGGAGAACACACTAGTAAGTGAAATAAATAGATCACAGATAGGCAAATACCGGATCTTCTCTTTGATATGAGCACCTGTAGATATAAATGAGCTCTAGAAAGTATGACCATTTTTGTAGAATGGGAAATTTCCAAAGGAAATTTGGTGTGGAAATGTAATGAATGAGGGGAAGGAATAAATATGATTCTGAAAGAAAATAAAAGAGCATGTATATAGGGGGTGGAGAGGTGTGGGTGGGTAGGGAAGTGGGTAAAAATGAGAATTAACTTGTGTCATACTGGTACAAATTCCCCAGTGTTATGTGTGATTGTGAGTTGTATATAAAATGTACCAATAAAGAATTCAATTTTTAAAAAAAATGTTACTTGGCTAAGTGCAATGAGGTGTTTCTTCAGTGAAATAGAGGGCATAACTTAACTTTGTTGTATGTTCTTAGCAGTTTAAGATAGTTAAATCTGTTAGAGATTCAAATTCTGAGATTTTATCTTTTTATAGTGTGTGTGTGTGTGTGTGTGTGTGTGTGTGTGTGTATGTTTATGTGGAACTGGGTATTGAATGTAGGGCTTTCTCATTGAGCTATATTCCTAGCCCTTTAAAAATATTTATCTATGTCTATGTATTTTGAGACAGGGCCTCAATAAGTTGCCTAGACTAGGCTCAACCTGTGATCCACCTACCTCAGCCTTGCAGAGTGCTGGGATTATGGTGTGTATCACTGTGCCCTGCTAAAATTTTGTATTTTTTATATTCACCTTTTATCTAATAATGAATGGAGGAGTGAATATTTAATACAGCCATATCTTGCATATTGTTTGTTAAGCAGTGGGGATGGGATTTTTAAAGTTCTTTCATTTAATGTGCTCAGTGCTTATCTAGTTATATGTGAAAGAGGTTATCCAGTTATATGTGAGAGAGCCAAATTGAACTACTTTTTATACTTTAAGAAGTTTTTTTCTCTAAATATTTGTAAGATAGTATTAAATTTTTTAAAAATTTGTTTTTGAGACAGATATTTGTGGTGTATACTGTATATTATTACATTTCAAAATACATACAAAGGTTAGGTCAGAGTAACTGGTATATTCATCACCTCAGATATTTCTCATTCCTTTGTATTGGAACATTACAAATTCTATTAGCTGTTTTAAAATACTCAGTTACTGTCAGTCATAGTTATTCTGCTGTGCTGTAGAACATGTGAAATTATTTCTTCCATTCAACTGTACCCCCAAAATATTCACTTCATGAATAATGGTTCTAATTTCTCATGATGTCAGAAATCTAGTACCTCTAGACGCTACTAAATTTTAATCACCAACAGAGAATGTAATTTTGTATATTACCAAGCTGGATCTGGCCTACTGGTTTTGAGGTAGCATTATTGATTTTGAATTCAGTTAAGCATAATTCCTTTTTCCTTTTATCAAAATATTCTTTAAATCTTTAGGTGTAAAAAAGATGTTATATTTGTTCTTAATCTCTTTTATTATTTTAATAAATTAATCACTGCTAAATTTGGGGGGATTTTATTCATTCCAATTGCTCTAACATGGTATTTTACTTTCAGAACACTTTCTCGTTTGTATATTTTCTTCCTGTGCAAACACAGGCTTATTGTGCACTCAATATTTTATACTTACTAGGTTCTTAATAAAAAAGTTTGAATTTAAGTCATTTGGGAGATTTTGTACAAACACTTTAGATATTTTCATTATAAGTCAACAGAGAAATAAATATCTAGATCTCTCATTGAACAGGAAGTGGGGTGTTTAGTTGTTTCAGGGATAATTTATTCATGGAATACCTGGATTTTTAATAAATAATTTTTAATGTGGTAAAGTTATGATCATGTCCAATCCTTAATTTAGTGTATTGTGTTTTAACATAAATTTCTTATCCTTCACTTTTTTGAGGTGGTTATGGAGGCAGCGTATCAGGCTGTATCTTGAAGGGACCGGCATCAACCCTGTTCCTGTGGACCTTCATGAACAGCAGCTAAGTTTGAATCAGCATAGCAGAGCCTTCAACATTGAGAGAGCTGGCGAGGAAAGTAGGTAGATTCGCAACTAGAATTGGTTTGGAGGTTAGAACTTCTAGTCCTTTGACCTTTAATTTTTTTGAGGTAATAACATTTACTGGTAGTTAACTTATTTTAATGCCTCAAATACCACTTAACAAGGTACAATAAAATACTTTCTTATAAAATTTATTATAATTAGAATCCAAAGTAAGAAATACAACATTTATAGGAGAATTCTTTTTCTAGGCCAGGTTTGAAAACTGATTAAGGAGGATCATAAAAATACCTGATAGGATAGTCGATGGTTAAGAAAGAGTCTTGGTTTTACTCTTTGAAATGCCAAAAATGAAACAAAGCAAATGTACATAATAGAGATAAAATGAGCTGTTCTGAAAGAATTCATACTAATTATACATTTCACATGATAATGCTTAGATATATTCACTATGATGATAGTTATTGAGTAGAAACCTTTTGTTAGTGATTTATATATTAGACTTAAGATTTGTGTTTGAAGTATTTTTAGGGGACTATTAACAGAAGGCAGTTTGCAGGGTTTTTTTATGAGGGTTAAGTTGAATTCTCAGTTTTGAGCTGATTTATGTATTGTTAGCCATAAATTCTTGCTTTTTCTACTAACTAAATTGCTCAGGGCTGGGCTTAATTTCCAGTACCACCAGCCCCCAAAGTTAAGTTCAGTGTTTTTTAGAAGTCTTCAGTAACTTAAGATTTTAAAATCACTAGTGGAAATTTTATTGTATTTCCGACTTAAATATGTTACTGCTACCACTGAAAGATCAGTGCTGTTCATTAAGTCATGTAATTTTAGGAAAATGTAGCTTGGCATATATAATTTCAGTGCTCAGATGCCTGTCTTGGATTCACTGGGCTTAGTTTATAAACCAAATTAATATTTTATATATTGAAAAGTATGACCAGCCTGGTGTCACATACCAGTGATCACAACTATTTGGGAGGCTTAATTAAGACAGGATCTCAAGTTTGAGGCCATCCTGGGGGCAACTTAGTGAGGCCCTATTGGGAACTATCCTGTTTGGGAGAAATAATAGGAAGATCGAAGCTGACCAGTCCTTCCTGCCTATGGGCTTTGGACTCAACTTACCCTCACCCCTGGTAACAACAAGGACTCTGGTGGTCCCACAGCTGTGATGCTTCGGGGTGGAACTAGCCATTGCCCTCTGCCCTCTGGGTCTTTGTTACATTTTGTTACTCTAAATAAAAGATGCTGAATAAAAGGTGTGGCAGGCTAGGGCCTGGGATCTTTTGCTACCCAGAGTAGCATGGATCAGGCCCAAGCTCAGCTTCTCTAAAGCCTTGTTTCTGCCTAATTATTATTTTACCATGTACCGTTGACTCACAGGAGACTAGAACTTAATGCAAAGGTCCTAGTTATGTTCCTTCTCCTGTTTCCTACAAGACCCTTTCTCAAAATTTAGAAGGGTAGCTTAGTGATAGAGCACCTGGCTAGCGTGCTTGGGTCCCAGGGCTTAATCCCCAGTACAAGAAAAATAAAAGCGAAACCCTTAAAAACAAGTACATGTAAACTTAGTCAATGATGCTTTACCATGCAGGATGTTTAAACCTGATTAGTGGTAGTTCTATTAAAAGAAAAATTAACTAAAACAGTAGTGCAGGAAAATTTCTCAAAATCTAGGGAAGAATCTGAATTAAATGAACCTATAGTTTTCATCATAATTAGTAGTAATAGATCCCATGCTAAATTATGTCAGAATATAGTATTTGAGAAGAAACAGCTATTTCCGGTTTTAGAGAGAAGGAAGTAGTGGTGTTGAATGGATCAGGTTATTTTATATGTAAAATATTTGGAATCAGGGTAGCTTTAGATTTCTTAGTAACTATGTTTAGTATTGTTATTATAATTGTATTACTATTGTCATCAACAATTATATGGTGTTTAACAGTGCAGTTGTTTTACACTAATTTGCAGGACTGCTTTTGTTATTAGAAGGTTTTTTTGTATCTTTTTTTTTTTTTTTTTTTTTTAGAAAAAATTCAGAGCAACTTTTCTTTTCATATTCTCTTTAAGTTGCCAGGAAATAATTTCCTAAGAAGCGTCTATTTGGGATTTTTGAAAATAGAGAAAGTTTAGATTATAAATACATTAACAATTTGATTCTTGAATTAATTTTCTAATTTAGAGCAAAAGAATAGAGAGGAATAGAATCTTGTGTGTTTTTTTTAAACTTTCACTTTAAAAAAGGGACAATATAACTTAAACAAAAGAAAACAATTGTTTTCCAGTGTCAGGAGCACTGAGCTACATCCGTATTTATTTTTATTTAAATATATATTTTTATTTTGAGACAAGGTCTCATTAAGTTTCCTAGGTTGGCATCATACTTGTGTATCATTACCTAGTTTGTATATGTGTACAAGTTAATAAAGAAAAACTCATTTTTATTACCAGTATAACTTTAGAAGGGTTTGGTAGGGTTGATTTATTTATTTATAACTATCTATTTACTAGTCACATATTTATATACTAGTCACATACCTAGTAACTTCTTGCTTGCAAAGCTAGTCATATAAATTTGGAGAGGTGAATAGGTTTCATAAATAATACTGAATGTATCAGTGACTGAATGCGACTTAAGATTTCTTTCTAGCTCATCTTGCTATCCAGGGGTATCCAGGTGGCCCAGTCTCCTTTGAAATAGTGACTCTGGTCATATTCTGAGGCTTCTGACTCTTGTACTGAATCTTTAATGTCTGCTGGGGAGAATAATACAGAGAAGATGGAGTATCTTAAGTTTTAGGAGCCAGACTTTTTCATTAATTTGGCCCACATTCCATTGACCTTTACCAGTCACATCATCCCACTGATGTAAGTAGACCAGAAAAAACGTCTTGCAATATGAGAATGTGGGAGAATTACACAAAATAGTAGTTTTTGTCATTAGCTTAACAAATGTATATTAAAAATTACAGATTTTAAGTTGATACAGTCTCTTAAATAGAAAAAAATGGTTAATCATTATGAAGTCCATCTTTTCATAATCCACTGAAGCAAGTTATTGAAATAGTTTTGTGATTAGGTAAAGTTTGATAGTCAATTAGCATGAAAATGTAAACAATTAAGATTATTTGAGGCAGTTTTATTCTTCACTTAACAAGGGTTGTAAAATGAAATTCCGTAAGCACACAATGAATATATAATATGCAGAAGAAAATTAGGGAAAGGGAGAATACAGGTAGAAAGTCAAAATGATATAAAATAGAAATATGTGGTTATGGTTTGGTGAGATCCAAATTGATCAGTAATATTTAGTATCACAGTTCAACATTTGTAGTAAATCTGTGGGGATGGAGATCTGAAACAAATTTCACTAATGATTAAGAAGGAGTAATTTAAACAATAAATTTTACTTTTTATATTTGTTAATCTGGCAGGCATGAGAATGTGAATATATCTAATAGCAAATTAAGATGATTTCAAAAGTTAGACTGTTTTAAGAACAATTCAATTTGATAAAACAGATCTTTTTACTAGCTTTTTATGTCCAAGTCTTCATTGTAAGACTGATAATTTTGGCAAATAAAGTTCAAGGATCCTTAGTAGTATAATAATTTTTGAATATGAAAGACTAGTTGAATTCCCCTTAAGCAGCTACAGTTCAAAAGAAATGAAAATATAATGAATGTTGACTTTATAAACATGTGAACAAGAGAATATAATAATCAGGCTAGCCACTCAGAGGAGAATAGATCATTGGTTGTGTTGGTGACAGTGATTTTTTTTTTAAAGAGTTTTCATTGTCTAATCAGTATTAGGTCTTTATTGCTGTGTAACAAATGTTCCCAAAATTTAGCATCTTAAACATCAGTATTTTTAGTCTCACATGGATTGTGAAGGTCGGGAGTGCAGGAGCATTTTAACTGGCTAGTTCTGGTTCAGAGTCTCAGGAGATGGGGAAAGGCTGTCACGAGGATGGCAGTGGTGTCTGGAGATGTAACTGGGACTGGAGCATCTGTCTACTCAGCTCATCGCATGACTGTTAGCAGGAGGCTGTGGACCTCCGCGTGGGCCTCCCCAAAGGCCACATATCTTCCCTCACAGCATGTGAGCTGAGAACAAGAGAGTGACAGTGAAGAGAGCTGCAGTGTCTTTTCTCATGCAGTCTCAGAAGGGTGTCATTTCTGACATATTTTATTGATCACATAGCACAGTCCTGGTGTAATGTGTATTTTTTCAACGGTGTGAGTGTCAGGCAGGAATCGCCGAGGCTGTCCTGGAGGCTGTCTGCTGTGGTTGAGATGGACCTTTAAACAGTGATTTAGGAGAGAAGTCATGGAGGGAACAGTAAAGTGAAGTTGCCCTGTGGTGCCTGCCTGGTAGGAAACTTGAGTGCAACAAATTTGCTCCCACTGGTGCTAAGGAGAAAAGATTGGCATTGCTAATTGGAAGCTGATCATAGACAAAAAAGTCAAGACAGTCTGGGAAGATGACAAGCACTCCTGTGATTCAGAAGGCACTGAGAGTCCTTCGGATGGTTTTCTGTGACAGAGTGATGTTTAAATAATCGTCATAGAAGATTACACTGTGTGCACGGTGTTACAGATAAAAGCAAGAAAGAAATGACATAGTTTAAGAGGCCCAAAGGGAGACGGGGCAGTATTTCTCCAGTAGTGCTAGTGCTAAAGATACTTTTGAGGTTTTGTATTTGAAAGCAACAACAACAACAAAACATTAATGTTATCTGGTATTTGGATTAAAGTTTGCTGCTTTAATCCAAAATGGTGCTTCTTTGGAACTACTTGGTTAGTTCTGCTTCTAAAGCTTTTAAGGTGAAACTGTCACAGGAGTCTTATGAACTGTATCAATCTGTTTTACCACTCTAAAAAAATTGTTTCAAGTAGAGTTAATGTTATTTCGGAGAGAGAGAAGCTTCATTTGTTGGTATAATCCTTAATTAAGGTTTATATTATGGATACTTTAAGAAATACTTAACTTACATTTGAATTACATTAAAGAATATAATTTTATTAAAACTATAAAGTTTTACTGTTTTGTAATATTTTTTTTGATATTTTTGAAATTGAAGGATGTACTTTGGATTTTTTTTCCAATTACAGGGTGTGAGGCCTCTGGACCCCAGCTTTTGCCAGTGAGAGCACTCAATGAAGTCTTCATTGGGGAGAGTCTGTCATCCAGGTACTTTTAAACTGTAGTGTTGGGCTTGGAATCTAATGTTGTAGGACTCTCTTTTTTGTATCTATTTGATTTCTACAACTTGGCTAAGAATTTAAAGTGATGCTGTATAAATAACAGATTAATTATTTAATGAAGTATTTTCAGAACCATCATACATATTAATAGATATTCAGGGAAAATAACATTGTGTGGCCAAAAAGTTGATGAAATCCAACGTTAAACTGAATTCAGATTTCTTTATTGCATCATTTTCTAGGATCTTTATTATATAGATATTTTGTGATTGTTAAGTGTGATGTACTAGCATTTTATACTGGTATAAAAGTTGTATAGACAGTCCTTACAGTTTCTACACTAGAGCTGCATGTCATGATGTGCCTTATAGTCGCAACTACCTAGGAGGCTAAGAAAGGGTCACTTGATCTCAGGAATTCAAGACCAGTCTGGGCAACATAGTAAGACCTTGTTTCAAAGAATAAATAAAAAATAAAATTTCTACGCCGGGCGTGGTGGCTCACACCTGTAATCCTAGCACTTGGGAGGCAGAGACAGGAGGATTGCTGAGTTCGAGGCTTGCCTGGACTACATAGTGAGCTCAGAGTCAGCCTGAACTACAAAGTGAGACCCTGTCTCAAAAAAAAATTAAAAAAAAATAAAAATAAATAAAATTTCTCCAACAGTTGTCATAGTATCCTTTAAAGTTGATTTGGTTGCTTGCTTGTTTTACTCAGGATCCAGTCCAGAATCACACATTGCTTTTGGCCATGTGGCAATTAAGGTTCTTTAAAATTAAAAATAATTCTTTAATCCTATTCTTGTTTTATCATTTATGACACCAGTGTTCCTGAGTAGTATAAGCCATTTGGTTTGCACAGTGTCCTTTATTTTAGATTTGTATGAATTTTTTCACTACCTTTTAAGAGTAGGGTTTTCTTTTCTTGAGACAGGCTCTCACTGTGTAGCTCAGGCTGAGAACTTTAAATCCTCCTCCTTTGGTTTTACAGGTATTGGATTTTAAGGTGTGTGCCACTATGCCTGACTAAGACGAGGCAGTTTTGATGGGAAGGCTGTGTAGGTGTGATGGGCCCTTTTTAGTGGAATACATCAGAAGACAAGTGGATTATCAGCAAAGATTAGAGTTAATGTAGTTCCTTATTGGGACTGTGGAATTGTAGTATGCATTTCATTACTGATCAAACCTGTTTTGTTCAGCTTAATGTTTAGGCTTAAATTGTTGGGCATATTTTTTTGTAAGCTTTATGTGTGACATATTTATCAGCTAAAAATAACTAGCCAATCCTAGCCAATTTTAGTAAGTATTAAACGTAATGTTTGTTTTTCAAAGAAATAAAATATTTAAGGGAAATTAACAATATAGTAAAATGTAAAATTTAACATGCTAGGACTTTTTCTATATATAAAATATCTTGTGACACATCAAGTTTGAAGCAATGCAGAGATGAATAGTAGGCACTATTTTGTGATAGAAGAGAGGAGAAGATCTAACTCTAGTGATATAATCTAGTCATAGATGTAAGACAAAGAATAACAACTTTAAATAAGATTGTAGAAAATTCATTAAATTAAATGGATGACAAAAGTAAAATGTTTCTCTGAGTTTCTTACTCCAGCCAAGCCATTTAATGGCTTATTTTGTTTCCTGTACTTTCAATATGTAGTTAACTGCTGTGAGAGCTTTTACTAGCATTGCCTTATACTTTGTACTTACTAAAAAATCAAATAACTTATAAAAGGAAGAAAACTGGGATTAGATGATATACTTGAGGGACCAGAGAAGTCCCGTGGGGTGGTGTCAGATGCCGCTGCTTTTTGTGTTTTTTGATCCCTCACTTGATTATCTTTACTAAAATAAGGGCAGCATTGGGTGGGCTTTTCCTACTATTCAACACGTTGTAACCACTCAAGGCATTAGTACTTACTTTTAAAGAGTTCATGATAACTAGGCTGAAAGAAAATGAAAATTTTTTTGCCTACTGTATGTCAAGTTTTTTATACTGTGTAACCTCGTTTGATGCTTATAGCATTCCTATGAGAAGTTATTAATAAACAATTTACATTTGGAAGGTTTAAACACCTGTCCAAGGTCATATACTTAGCATCAAAACTATTATATAAGCCCATTATTTCTGATTTCATACCTTGTATTGAATTTTTATTATGTAAAACTTAAGTACTTTACTTGGAAAATATGAAGCGCAGCAATATTATTCCTGCCTCATTTATAATGTTCTTAGATTTAAGAACATTTTAAAAGCCCAATTTTTCTCTTTTCTCCTATTTGTTCTAACCTAGAATGTCTTATTCTTGGGCTGTAGCAGTGGACAATTTAAGAAGAAGTATACCCACTCTAAAGGGACTGTGAGTTTTATTGCTGCCTTGAAAAATAATCTTCCCCCAAACAAAAATTCTGTGAATTAACTAATCTCAATAAACCTGCATGTGAGAATGACACTAAATTTGCTCATTGTTTTGGACTCAACATCTTTTAACTGCTTTTCGTCCTCTCCACTTCTGCTTTTCTTCCAATCTTTTTCCCATTTACTTGTAATCCCCTTTGTTACTGTTTAATCTTGGCATAGTACTAGCCATTTCTGTGGATTTGGCTGGCTTGTCTGTACATAATAAGTTCCTAATTGTACATTTCCTAAGAAAACTTTTAAAGCTATGAAATAGATTAAATGTGAATACTAGGGTTGCTGTCTTTTGTTTTTATAAGGAATGCTAACTTCAGAGGAAAAAAATAAAGGAGTTGTTTCATGTATAGCCTTACAAATTAAGATCTTGTAGGAGAAATTGTAAGGGTTAAAATAAACTTTATCTGTAGAAGGTTTGTGTTTACAAAAGTATCTAATAGTTGTCATTATTTTGAACAGCTGCATTACAAATTTAATTTTTTAGTTAATGAGAAAAAATCCAGTGTTGATCAATGATACCATAGTTTTAAAATAGAATTTACAAAATAAGCTTTTACATAGTTCAAAACTTATTTGAATGGTTAGAAATCATTTCCACATTCTTGGAGTTAAAGAACCATTTTTGTTGGTGTCAGAAAATCTACCTAATTATATACTTACAAAATAGTCTAAGAAATGTTAATCTCTCAAGAAATTAGTTCAAGCTGGATGTGGTAATATATCCCTGTCATCTAGCATTGAGGAGGGTGAGGCAGGAAGATTGTGGGTTTAAGACCAGCCTGAGTTACCTAGTGAGAAATAATCTTAAAAAAAAATAAAAAGAAATCAGTTCTAATTTTATTCAAATTTGTCTATTAAAGTGATCAAAAATTTTCTTTCCAGCTTTATATCTGTTAGATTACTATAGTTCAAAAAGTACATTAACGTACAGTATAACTGAAGAAACAATAGTTCAGAAGGAACCATTGGTAACTTGAGGGATTGGATACCTCAAGATTTAGATATAACAAGGACTAGCCATGAAAATGATTCATTTGAATTCTGAAATGAAGCTCTGTATGTCCTAGATTCATGAAAGTGATAACACCAGTGCTAGTCAAAAATTGACAAGGCCCTGTTTATTACTGAGACAGAGGAGCATGTAGATCAGAAAAACATGCAGACATACACAAAATATTTTTTCTTCTAACTTTTTCACTTAATCACCTTTGGAATTAGAGGCATAATGTGTGTGTTTACTAAGAAGATATGTCCTAGTGAAGCTGACTTACTTAGATTTCATTAGTTGTGAAGAAGATTGTATCTCTTATTTACTGTGAGCTGTAAGCTAGGAAAAACAGTTTTATGTTCTTTGTTCACAGGGCCTCCTACTATGAGATCTCAGTGGATGATGGCCCATGGGAAAAACAAAAGAGTTCAGGGCTCAATTTGTGTACAGGGACAGGATCAAAAGCCTGGTAAGTTGGGATGCTGCTTATCGAGGTTTGTGATATGTTTTAAGTACATAATTTACTTGATATCTCATGTTGGTGCATCTAGGGCCCCAAGTATGCATGAGGTAGCTCAGTGTTACCTAGGTGACCCAGTTTCTGCTCCATTCATCAACTGAGTACCTTACTGGGCTCTGAAGAGACCACAGCAGAGTACTTGCAATTCTCAGCACATGGTATATTCTGTCTTGGCTTTTTGTTTTCTCTCGGTGCCAACTTCTTCCTGCTTTGAATAGCTGAGCACTCTCCACTTCTCAGTTACTACTGAAAAAAAATCAGTCTTCAAATGTCATTTTCTTTAGGAAACCTTCATTAACATGCACTCATAGGCAATGACTTAATCCCTTTCTGCCTTTGTCTAGCATTTTTCTCACAGTTCTGGTATACCACTTGTCGTATTACCTAATAAAAATAGACAACACAGTGTAATAAATCCCCATGTACCTACTAGACATGCCTTTGTGTGTGTGTGTGTGTTTTTTTTAGTATTCTGAGCTTACCTGTATTTTTTGACCTGTGTCATTTTGAAGTGATTTTCAGACATCCTATCATTTTATTCATAACTGTGTTAAGTAACTGAATTAAAAAAAAAAACTTAGTCTTTGCCAAATAGAATAATATATTGGGGGAAATAATCCCAAGCATGTAAAATGATGTTAGTATCTTATTTTCCTAAGAGCTAGTGAGAGGAATATTTCTAAAATAACTTTTCTAGTAATTATTTGGAAAAATAAATGTAACCATCTAAGATGCCCTAAAATTATTTTATAATTTTCTCATAGATTAAATGAAAAATGTTACAATTAACAGCTTTCATGTATTGTGGTAGCATCTTTTTTATGGAACAGAGACAGTATGCTATCTGTTGAAAACTGCAGTGAGAATTAGAAATTATTTCCTACATTTCTTTCCCTTGTCTTCTCCCAGTATTCTCATTCATTAAAAGGTCATAGTGGTGTAATTGAAAAGGACATTGGCCTGGGAGTTAGAAAAACTGGCTAAGTCACTACCTAGTTTTGTAACCTTTATAAATTTCCTTGTGGAATAGATACTGTATTACTTTCTCTTCCAAACTTCTGAGATTCTGTAAATTTGTATTCTGTGGTATAGGTTGTCATTTAGTCTGCTACTTTGTATTGTGCTATCTTTATAGAAATCCTGGAAGAATACAGTACTATTTATTTTTATAAGGAAGAAATTGAAGTTAGCTGGGTCTGCTAACATAAGACTATAATCCCACTGTCAGTGAGGATGAGGCAGGATTGCAAGATTGAGCCTGGCGTGGTCAACTTACCCCCACTTAGTGAATCCTATTTCAAATGGGAAGGGAGTAAGATTCCATTTTTAACAAAAGCATGTGGTTTTCCAGTCTCTAGTTGATAAGCATTTGGGCTATTTCCAAGATTTAGCTCTTACAAACTGTGCTGCTATAAACATGGGTGCACATATGTCACTGTGATATGATGCTTTTAAATGTGTACATAGCAAGGAAACACCAGGGTCAAATGGGACCTCTAATTGTAGTTTTATTTTGAGGAGTCTCCACATTGATCTCCACAGTGGTTGCAGTAGTCTTCATTCCCACCAACAGTGAAGAAGGGCTCTTTTTTCTCCACAGCTCTGTCAGCCTTTGTTGCTGATTTTGTGGTAGTAGCCATTCTTTCTGGAGTGAGATGGAAGGAATCTCAATGTATTGTAGAATAGGAAGAAAATGTTCAAAGGGAAAGAGGGTGACAGGGAAAGTAAGGAAAGGAAGGAAAAAATTTGATGGTTAAAAACAAAAAAATGGAAACAAAGCTTATGTACATAGGGGTGGGGAAGTTGTAGGGAGGGCAGAGGAATGGGGAGAAATAAGAATTAAGATATAACATGTACAGGTACATCTTCTCAATGTTGAATGTTATTATGGTGTATATCTAAAATGTACCAATAAACTCAGTAAAGGAAAAGAAATTTTAGAGAGAAAAGCAAAAGGGATGTAGCTCAGTGCAGAGCCCTAGATTTAATCCCCAGTACCAATTGTTTGTGTGAAGGGGAGACTTTGAAGTTTAGCAAGGATAACAGTTTAAGTCAAGTCATGCAGCTGGCATTGGAACTTGGCCATAAGCACAGTATGCTTGAGTGCCTTTTTCACTGTCATTGTTACTTGTGCTGTCTCATGAGGGAAAGTCAGCTTTTAAGTGGAGAAGAGGGTTTCTGAGGCATCTATAGAGGTCACGTGGGTGAAAATGGAATCATTGTTGTCTTAGTGTATTTCAGATTATTGTAACAGTACCACCGAATGGATAGTTTTGAAAGTACAGAGCATTTTTTTTTTTTTTTTTTTGCTTTTTGGAGACAGGGTCTTGCTTTGTAGTCAACCAAGTCTGCTAGACCTAATTGCCAAATTTAGTAGCATAGTTGGATGCAATTGTATCTGTATAGTAGTTGTGGGAGTATAGCCATTTTGAAGGTGTTGGTTCTTTTCACCCAGGAACAAGGGATATCTTTCCATTTTCTGATACCATCTTCAATCTCCCTATTCACAGTGCTGTAGTTTTCAGGGTAGAGGTCTTTCACCTCCTTTTTTAGATAGATTCCTAGATATTTCAGTTTTTGGATGCTATTG
>PVIC010006171.1:0-55109 GCA_004025085.1 Thryonomys swinderianus | reverse complement strand
GTTTGGGGCTGTCCAGGGAGGGGCTGAAGGACCGGCCAGCTGACCTCTGCTGTGCGTGTGGGGGGGGTTGGACGGTACGGGGACAGAGAGGACAGGGGCGAAGGCCCCGAGGGGGAAGAAGGAGATATTGTCCAGAAGAGGTCAGTGCACATGCGTGCGTGCGTGCGTGTGCGTGTGCGTGTGTGTGTGTGTGTGTGTGTGTGTGCGTGGCACTGGATAAGAAGGAAGGGAGGGAGGGAGCAACTTAGGAATGACGGAAGAAACCCGTCTGTACCAGTCCCTGCAGGAAGCTCATTAGCCGCAGTTCTCAAATCCCATGAAACAGCCATTTCTAAAATGGACCCACTGTCTTCCTTTCTTTTCATCTCCACTGCCTTCCCTGTCTCTTAGAAAAAAAAATGCAGGGATTCCAGAAAGACTGGTCCGGCCGCATGGAAAGTGTCCCAGGAAACTGCTTGGGGATGGTTGCAAATGCCGTGAGAAGAAAATTACCCCGTAATTGAAGGGGAAATTCTTTATTAGAATTGTTAAAGAGTCCTACGAGCTCCTTTCATCTGCAGCTTGCTCTGCGCTTTAATTAGTTTTGATCCAGGAGTTTTCCTGAGCCTCCGGTGGCACCCACCTCCCTTGGGGATGTGCCTCCTGCTGCAGATGGAGAAACTGAGGCTGGGGAGGCCCCAGGGCTTAGCATTTGGGGGAACCAGTCCTGTTTCCGAGCACATCAAGCCTCAGGCTTCCAGGAAAGAGCCCGGGGCCAGCTGTTTCAAAGTGGAGAAAGAGTTTCTATCTTTAAAAATATGGTTAAATTACATTTTATAAGTGATTGCAAAAAGCGATGTATAAACAGATGAAATTCATGGTCTTTAAACAATTCTGAATTGACACGTATTTATGGGGTACAGCAAAGTCATGTGACTCATGTATACAAACATAACGCTCAAATCATGACACTTACCATTGCCCTCTTCTCAAATATTTATTATTTCTCTGTGTGAGGAACGTGATCTGTTTTATATGGTGACTGGCTAATCGAGTCCTGGTAGACGATTCAAAGCAGTGAACAAATTCACTCCTCTGTCTTTCATCTTTTTCCAGATTCTCCATAAGGTGGTTTCAACTGCTAGATAGAGCTTTCTCAGCGTTTTTTTTTTTTTTTTCCAGGACCAGGACTCAAACTGAGGACTTTGTGCTTGTCAGGCGGGTGTGGCACCGCTGAGCTACATCCTCTAAGAGAGAATAATGAGATACTCTGAGGTAGAGGAATGTTAGACAATTGTGCTCACTGTTGGGAATACTCCTCCTTTATGAATTTTTAAGGAACATGGTAAGAGTTTCTAATGGCTTTCAACCGTTTTTATTGTTTTTGTTTCTGAACCTTAAATGCCGTAGAAATGGGAACACACACTGTCGTCACCCTACCAAGTTCACATGTATTTTTTGTCTTGGCCGCAAAGAGTTTCTGCGACATGGGGAGTTGTGGTGGGAACAGGACATGTGGTACATGAAGGCTTTAGGACCAGATGCAATCGGGTCTGAGTTCTTCCGCCTTTCTATTCTTTATATCTTAAGTACTTCACAGGGGAAAGCAACGGGTTCTTCAATCTGTGAAAAAATTGCAAGCTTGATGCTGATTGAACTGTGCCTGACCAATGCCTGTGAGCAGGAGAATGCCTCATGCTGATTGGCTCAGGTCTGAATTACCTGAGCCAATCATTATGGAAGGCAGAGAGAAAGCACCGTCGTTGGCCGAGACAGGTGGCAGCTCCTGCGAAGATGGACTGTGGAGGTGTTGGAGGCGGAGTCCTCAGGCTCTGAGGGAAAGCAGTGGCTGCCCGGGTCACCCTTCTTCCGGGGCTCTGCTCTGCTCTGGGCATCTGCCCTCCACCTGTGTCCCTTCCCCGCCCAGCTCACATCCCTGGCCAGGTTTATGCCACATTTCCAGCCCACACCCTCCTCCCAGACTCAGAAGCCCCAACTGCCACTTAGGAGGACAGACGGTGTTTTGTTTTCTCCTTGGCAAAACATGAATTCTCTTTTCTAAGAAAATAAAAGGATGGAAGAGGAGGGAGAAGAGGAAGGGGAGTGGGGAGGAGAAAGGCGGAAAATCATAAGAAATAGAAGCCCAAATCCCAACCTGGCAGCACATTGTACTTAAATAGCTCCTAACAAATTAGACTCCGGGCATTCTCACAGGAGGTCAGAACCACAGTTCTCAGAATAACTGAGCCAAATGGAGAAAGGACAGACATCCAAGCTTGGTGCTGCTTGGACCGTGCCTGACCAATGCCCGTGGCCAGGGGAATGCCTGGTGTGGACTGGCTCAAGCGTAAGGGGCCAAAGCCTTAGTAACCGCTCACACTGGGGTGCTGAGCGCCCTGCTGTACGTGGCTGTCACCTGCACCCTTCCAGGTGGCCTACGCTGGACAGCAGGCAACGGGCTGAGAGATGAAATGTCTTGCCCAGGGTGCCGTTTGCACGCTGTGTGTTGTTCCTCCCAAAGCTCTGTCCTAACTGCTGGTCACTGCCCCCCTTCAGGCCTGGGACTTGAGAAAGTTCACTGGCCGAAGGCTTGAGTCGAGGGGCTGAAATCAGCCTACGCTGCACGTTTCCAGGTTGTGTTGGGCTCGGTCTTCGCTGTTAGGGCTGTTCCCAGCTGTCTGGGCAAGTAGTCTTTTTAATTTCCTGCTCCCTGGATTTCCCCACCAAGCCGGGGTCGCCCCTATTCTCGGTGGACAAAAGAGAGGGAGCAAAAGGCAGTGAATCATTGTCGGGGGCAAGACTCCTTGTGAGAGTCCCAGGGCCCCTGAACCCAGTGGGGAGAAGCAGGCCAGAAAGTCAAGATAATTGCACCCCGAGGCGAGTGCTGAAAAGACAAGGAGGCGGGGAGAGGGCCCCGGGCAGCTACTCTGGCGCTCAGGGAGGGCTCTCTGAGGAGGTGGCACTGACAGATGTCTGTGAATCCAGGAGAGACCTGCTGAGATGGGGAGGCTGGGAAGGGGCAGGCTGGAGGGGCGGCAGGGAGGCGGCCCCACGGGAGGACCGTCATGGAGTGTCTGTAGGCCGGCAGGGGACACCTCAGTGAGCTGCGTCGTCTGAGTGCACACCCCTGGGGCCCGGCCTGGCGACCCCTGGGCCCTGCTCAGTGGCTGAGGAATGCAGTCTTCTGGCCTTGCAGAGGGGGCTGTGGGTGATTGACACGCACAGCCAGGGAAGGGAAGTGGTCAGTAGTCCACGCAGGAGTTCTCCGTGGGGACTCTGGCCACCTTTGCTCTTAAAGAAAACGGCCCAGGGAGGAATGTGGCCTGCTTGGCTGCCCGGCTCCCGGTGCTGGAAGGGAAGAAGAGTGGCTTTGTTGAGGAGAGGAGCGTGTGGAGTTAGTCACTAATAAAGTGCTTTCTTCTCCCTTTCTCTTCCTCTTTCCAGTTCGGAGCAAAAGGCGCCGCCTTATCCTGCGGGCAATCTCAGACTGTTTTCCAAAAATGAAAATTGATACTTGCTCTCTGGGCTGTGTTGATCTTCATTTTAGCGGCCCTCCAGGCAAGCAAATAGGAAAATGCCAGTTTCCGGGATAAGATGCAATAATTGAGGGGCAACTACCCAAAATTTAATATGGATGATTTGTTTAAATAGTCATCGGATCTGTTTAAACATTCCAGATAACCAAAATTATATCCCAGGCAGGCGGGGGAGCCCATATTTAAACAGCAGAGAGCGGGAGTTGTCAACACTGGGTCTCACCCCTTTGTTTCTCCCAAAGGGAATTTGGCAGATCCTCAGCCTCTGTGGCCCTGTTTGGCTCACTGTGCCTGGCTGGTCTAAGATGAGCAGTACATGCTTGAATACGTGTGAGGAGTTTAGCACGTGTCTGTTTCCTGCCAGCACCTGGTGGAGGTGAAGCTCCTGGTACCGTCCTTACTAGTGGTAGTGCTAAGGGGTGGTAGGGTTTAGAGTCGGACCTTCTGAGCTCAGATACCTGCTTTGCCACCGATCCTGTGGGTCTTCAGCGCCTCACCTGACTTCTTGGAACCCTCGTCCACAAAATGCAGATGATAGTAAAGCACATTCAGGATGAAGACTATGTGACCAAGAGCTTAAAACTGATCTGACTGCGGGTGAGTCTATTCCAGTGTTACTGTGTTATTAATAGTAATAATGTTGCTCTTCTAATTCTAGTTTTTGTTTGTTTTGGTACCAGGAATCGCACTTACCAGGCAGGTGCTGCGCCGCTGAGCTAACTCCCCAGACCTGCTCTTCTAATTCTAGAAAGTACTTTTCCTGAGAGCAGAGACACGGGCCTGTTCTGCACCACATCAAGACCGTCTGCAGCAGCACTGGGCGCATAGTAAGAGCTCAGTAAATGCTCACCAGCTTTGGTGCTTGAATGAACAGCACAGCCATGAGCCAAGCCAGTGTTTCTGCAGGGGGCAGAGGGAGTTGCTGAGCCCATCTCGTAGGTGCTGAGCACTTGGGAGGAGAAGCTCCTTACCCTTCCTTTCAAGCAGGTGCCTTTGAGATCCAGATCTTGCACTCCCGGTAACACAGTGCTCTGCAGATGGGCTGTGAGGGCTTGCTGGTGTCCTGTGGACCTGCGGTACTGGCCCTGAGTCTGTCTCCACAGTTGCGGGTCCAGGATCCTGCCTTAGTCTCCCTGGTGACCCACTGCAGCCAGATCATTTGCCTCTTCAGGGCATCCACTAGGAGGCGCTCTGGTTGATGAGCTGCGCAAGGATGGCACCTGGTCACGGCACTGGGTGGTAGAAGAGTGTGTGTATGTTTTCCACCGCTCCAGCTGGGGCACAACCGAAGGGGGCAGAGCTTCGTGAGAGGGTGGCCCACCTGGCAGCCACAGGAGCGGCTATCACCCCTGGGAGGCTCGTCACTGGGTGTGGCTGGAGACTGGACTCTCAGCCCCCACTCGAGATCAGTAGATATCTGCCTGGATGGAAGACGAGAAGGTAAGACTTCCTCACATGTTTTCATGTACAGCTGTCCCCACGGCACCCGCCGGGTGGAGGGCGCAAAGAAGGACAGGCAGGTCAGGCCAGAGCTGGATCGCCCTGGAGAATGAGCCTGAAGTCCACCTCTGGCCTCGCTTCTCAGCCTGGAAATCAGTAGACTTCTGAGCACTGATTTCTTCGCGAGAAGTGGTGATCCTGCCTAAGGCAGGAAGGGGCGTGCTGAGAGCAAGTGAGATAAAGAGCTGCTTAACCAGGACGTGGCTTTCAGAACTGGCCAGAAGACCACCCAAGACCAGAGTCACCACTTCACCTAGTAGACTGACAAACTTCTTCATAGATTTTTTTTTTAAATGAGGACATTGAGCCCCCGCCAGTGGAATCATCCAGATCTTCAGGTAACAAGTGCGTTTCTCTGTACCTAGAGGGATCTGGGTCGGGATGGTTCTGTAGCACTTGTGCGGCAACCTCAGACCCTGGAGAGGGGATCCAGACAACCAGCACCCACGCTTGCTTTTGGGAGCTCAGCTTTTGCATGGAGCTGACTTCAGACGTGGGCTGGGGGAGGGACAGGCTGGGGTGGGAGTGTCTTTGGCACTAGTGCAGCCCTTGGCAGATGGCCATGGTTTTGGGGTTTTCTAGGACAAAACCCCAGTTCAACCTATTGACAGCTATTTTTAGAGACACCCCCCCACACACACACTTTCAGGGATCCAATCAAGTTTCTAGGGGAATGTTCACAGTTTAAAAAGGAAATGTGCTTTCTATGAGTGGAACTCCTCGAAGAACCAGGTCTTTCTTTTCTAGCTTTGTGGTCTTGAGCAAGTTACCTCTCTAAAGCCATTTCTCTCTCTGCAAGATGGGAACGAGATGATGGTTCCTTGTTTAACCAACATTTCATTGAACATCAATTTTTCTTAGTGTTGCGTCTATGGGGAGAATATAAACCACTTAAGTTCATGACTCTTGGCCTTTACAGTCTAGTGAGAAAAAAATGGACAATAAAGCCATAAATACATAAATAGATGTTGTGAATAGGGCGGATAGGTGTTAGCCAAGGGAGCTTAGGGCCACACATTAGGCAGTGTATTAAATAATAACAGATCAAAATCACTTAGTCCCATGGTTGGCAGATTATTATACAGTCCACAGGACAAATAAGCTCGTACTGGACGGGCCTCTCACATTCCTTTAAATACTATCTGGGAGGGCCAGAGGGTTAGCTCAATGGTTCCGGCACCTGCCTCGCAAGCGCAAGGTCCTGAGTTCGATCCTTGGTAACCACATACAATGCTGGGTGTGGAGACTCACGCCCACCAGCAATCAATGCCACATACTACAGTGCCGGGCGTGGTGGCTCATGCCTGTCATTCCAGCACTCAGGAGGCAGAGACAGGAGGATTGCTGAGATTGAGGCTTGCCTGGGCTACATAGTGAGCTCAGGGCCAGCCTGAACTACAAAGTGAGACCCTGTCTCAAAAAAACAAACAAACAAAAAATACTATTTGAGAACTGCAGTGTTTTCAAATGTTCAGTGTTTTCTTGTTTCTGTAAAATATTTTCACTTTGTTGTGAGCCCTGTAAGTTGTGCAGGCAGGGCTGTCTGGAGGGCCTGGGACGGGTTGGGTTTCAGTGTGGAGGGCCAGCAGGGCCACTGCTGGTGGACAAGGTGGAGAGCTGAAAATGACCTGATTTCCCCGAAGGCCTTATGGCTCCTGGTGTCCACACGCGTGAGATGCCAGGGCTGCTGCCGGAAGTGGAGTGAAGGAGACACTCCCTACCTCCATGGGCCTGGGGTGGGGACAAGGCAGCCACAGCCACCTCACTTGAGTGCCCCCTGCCTCACGCAGCCCAGCCCTGCACATTGGCACCTGGAGAAGCCCGTCTGCATGGAACAGGGGCACAGAATCTGCCACAGGCCACCGACCAGCGCCCTGGACCCAGGACACGGCTGGGTAAGCTCAGACTGCAGAAGCTGTCTTGCGCCGTAGCTCAGGGTTTCCTGGTCTGGAGAATGCAGCAATGGAAGCCGCCTTGTGCCGTCGGGAGGAGGGAAGAGGGACGCACAGCGTGTCCTTTGCTCCCTGAATGACGCCCACAATGACCTTGGTGCTAGTGATGATGGTGAACCCAGGCAGGCGGTGACGGTCACGCTGCCCATGGTAATGGTGCCCATCGTGACAGTGCTGACGGTGACGCCCATGGAGGTGACAGTGGTGACCCCACGATTCCTAGCTCAGGCCCGCTGCCCTCCCCACTCTACCTAGGGCGTTTTGCTCCACAGAGAAACACGGGCACCGTTTCCTGCTCCCTGATTATGTTAGCTTCACGGCTGCCGGGTGGTTTACGCAAAACATTATTGTCTCAGGCTCCTGGGGCCGTCAGTCCAAAATCACAGTCAAGGCAGATTTCCTCTGGGGGCTCAGAGAGAGACAGACGCTCCATGCCCCTGGCCGCCGTGACTGCAGCCGTGGGCGCTTCATGGCTTGCGGACACCCGGCCTCAGGCCCTGACCTCACATGGCTTCTCCGTGTCCTCTTTTGTCTCTCACAGAGGCCCCACCCTAATCTAAGGGGACCCGTTTGTATCTGTAGAGACCGTCTCCCACAGAGGCCATGTTCTGAGGTTCTGGGGGACCCGAGGGGGGCTGTGCGGCCGTGCAGGAAGGGCCGTCCGCCACCGCACCCTGCCAGCCTCGCCTCGTCACTGACAGGCGCTTTCTGCTCCTACACTCACCTCCGGGGGTGACAGGGCTCCCGCTCAGTGCGCAGCACAGCAGGGCGCCCCGTGGGCAGTGACTCATGCCGGAGCACTCTGGTGAGTGCAGGTGGGTGAGCCCAGGTCCCAACCCCTTCCGGGAAGCGGGGGAGCAGTGGCAGCTCGCGGCCCACTGTCCCCTCAGGTGCCAGGGGGAGCGGGACTGTGGGGCTGGCGGGCTGGGCCCGCTACATCCAGGTTGGACCTGTTCGTGCCTTTCCCTTTGTTCCCTTGGGTTGGGAAGCCGAACAGGAGTTTGATCACTGTGGACAAGCAGAGACCTGCCCACGGCGCGGAGCATGCTGCGTCGGCTCCTGAGAGGTATTTAGAGCCTGATGGGTGAGGGGTTGCTAGGTCTGGGGCTATGGGTTCAAAGCCCGGGGGCCACGCAGGAGGAGGAGGTGGCCAGCAGGGGGACACCCTGGATCCTCCCTGTCGCAGGCGGGCAACTGCTTCTCCTGTCTCTGAGCTGCCGGCTGCAGACCTCAGGATCCCGGAGAAAGCAGCCTGTCTGAGCGGGGCCAGTGGTCAGGACTCCCGCCGGGGCCCCCAGGGTGCAGCACGCTGGCCACTGCCCGACGCAGGCTGGGGCTCAGTGGTTCCAAGTGGGCCCAGAGCCTACTGTGTCCTCTTTGCCAGCCTGCAGCAGAGCTGTGTCCAGGCCTTGGGGCTACTGTGGGCTTCTCCCCTCACGGTGCTGGCCGAGGGGCTCCATCCAGAAGCAAGAGGGTGTGACTTCTCTGAGAGCCACGGGAAAACGTCCCTGCTCCGGGCCTGACCAGGCGGTGTCTGCGGGGAGCCTGTCGCGGCAGGTCTGCTGCCGTGCAGTGCGTGACCCAGGGCCCGGTTCCTGGGGGCAGTCTCCACGGCTTCCCGGGGTCCCCTGCCGTCCTGAGTACAGCCGTCCGCTGCTCCCCTCTGGGGTACACAGCTGGGGCTCTGCCTGGGAGAAGGTTGGACCCACAGTACGGACCAGTGTACTCATCACTTCCACCCCAGGAAGGGTGCAGACCTGGCACAGCCACAAAAAGCTCGGGGGAGCAGGAGCCACTGGTTGTGAGTGACAGAAAGTCAACTCTGTGTCAGCCAAATGGTGGACGGACAGGCTTCCGGCACAGAGGAGGTGCACTGTGGGCCTAGGCCCCTTGCCTCTGATTTCCACAGCTGTGGCTTTTTGCTCAGCACCTAAAGTGTCAGTTTGTGGCTGAACAACTCACTAGCCAGCACCCATGATGTCCTGGGGCCCAGTTTCTATTGGTGCAGTGTGGTCACGTGCCCTTTGGGAGCCAATCACTGTGACTCTCCAGGGCTAAGGGCCAGCAGCGTCGCTAAGAGCAAGAGTGTTGGGACCAGAGTTGGTGTGTCCCTTGTCCCTGGAGGGATCTGACAGGGGCTCTATGACGGAAGGAACTTTGCACCTCTGTTGTGACCAGCAGGGCTGCAGGATGCTATCTGCCTCTTGTTAGCATGGTGCCTGATGTCTTTAAAATCTTTGAAATTGGAGAATCAGAAGAACCACATTTTAGGCTGTGGATTGTGCAGCCCTGAAGAGTAGCCCTTAGCTGGAAGTGGACACTGGGAGGCCACGTGATTCGGTGACCTCACGGGAAGGAAAGACTGGGGCCTGGGCCTGCCTTCCCAGCTCACTTGCCCTACAGTGGGTCCAGAGTTTAACTACTGGCATAAACGCCACTTTGCTGATCTTTCTTCCACCCCACCGCCTTTGTACAGGAGGAGACGGGTCCTCAGCCTGGCACTAGCAGCCACATTGGGTCTTCTTCATGGGGGAAGCGCTTCGCCCTGCACTGGACACCACAGTTTATCCAGTCGCTATGGTGGCATCTCATTTGTTTCCTGCTTTGAGTGACTATGAATCAAGCCTTTCTAAACATCCACAGGTTGCTTCTGTATGGACAGGGCTCTTTGAGCTCAGGGCCACATCTGGAAACACTTAGATGTTTTCCCAAACTGCTGTTCAATGGGCCATTGGCCCCTGCCACCCTCTTCAACACCTGAGAGCGAGTTGTTGTCAGTTACCGCTTAGGGGGTAGAGTGGGAAGGGTTTCTTTTTTTCTTTTTGAGATGGGGTCTCACTATGAAGCCCAGGCTGACTTTTACCTTGTGATCCTCCTGCTTCAGCTTGGGGGAAGGAGTCAGGCTTCTAGGGTCCCCTTGCAAGGACACGGGGACCTGAGGCCCCATCACTCCCCTGCTATCTGGCTGCCCCGGATCGGGAGCTCCAGACCCTGGTGTGCAGAGGCCTCGCCATGGGTCACAACTCCGGATGGAACATCAGAAATCACGAGCAACACCAACTCTTCCTCCTTGGGCCCTGATTTTGTCACAGGGATGGAAGCTGATGAACATGGTCTCGCGGTCAGAGGGCCTTCACATGGGTGGCTGGGTGCATTTTTTTCCCAGTAGGACACGCAATGAAACTGAAATATGACAGCACCACTAAGTCTTTAACCACGAGCTTCCTCTGCTGTGTGGCCTCAGAAGGATGTGGGGGGGGGCACCGAGAGACAGAGGGAGGTGCCTGGCATGGAGCCTGGCACCTCGCTCATTAACAGCTACTTAATGTGCCTGCAGTGTAGGCTCCTCCGGGGATGGTGAGCACACCTTTGCTTGACTTGCCCTCTGTCTAAGAAAACTTGCCCGGAGCCCTGATTTCTTCACGGCTTTGGTTGAGGCAGGAGCCCACAGGAATAGCTACCAATGAAAACAGCCAAGTTTCAGGGGGTGATGTTTGCACAGGAAGCTGTGAAGGTTTAATAAAAGCCCAGCTACTGGGAGGCTGAGACAGTTACCTCTTCCGAAGTTCCCAAGCCTCATTTTTCTGTGCCTGAGATTTGTTTTCATTACAAGATCCTGACCCTGTCTCCTCAGAGGAGCTGGGGACAGACCCCGGCCTGTCACCTTCTCTAATCCAATCCCTTTTTCTGAAACATATTCCCGTGTGTGTGTGTGTGTGTGTGTGTGTGTGTGTGTGTGTGTGTGTTTGATTTGGAGGGGGTGGAGATTTTTTTTTCAAAATTACTTGAACAGCACATTTGTCAAGGAAATAGAAATCTGAGATGATTAAAACATATTTAAGGATATGAAACCTCATTACTTAGTGAATGTCATTGTGAAGGTATTTTTATCTTTGTTTTTCTAACCATTAAAATTCATTGGGCAGGGATATAGTTTAGTGGCACTGTGACTGCCTTGCAAGTGCAAAATCCTGAGTTTGATCCCTGGTGCTACAAAAAAAAACAAAACCCAAAACAACACAAAAATGCATACTGTAAGAGACATTAAGAAGTATAGAAAAAGCACAAAGGCAGAAGTTTTTTTCACTTCTTGCCATCAGTCTAACCTGTGGCTTTAAGTACCTCTTTGCATGTTTTTATATATAAAGTATCTAAAAAGTACTGGCTGGGCACAGTAGTGCAGGCCTGTCATCCTAGCACTTAGGAGGCTGAGGCAGGAGGATTACAGAGAGTTTGAGGCCAGCCTAGCAGATGAAGTTGACCAAAACTTTCACTTTCCTGCAAGGTAGGTCCTGGAAGAGTCTGGGCCCGTTCATTTTTAGCTTGTGCACGCTCACATGCGACCCGCTGCAGAGAGCCACGCATTCCTCACCCCAGTTCATCCAGGTCTCTGTACTCAATGCGCGGCTGTCCTCGGGTTCCAGGTCACTCCCACTGGCCACACTGATTGGTGATGGTGTGGGCTGAACAGACGCTGAGCCAATCAAACCCCTCCCCTGGAAGCCTGCCTGCAGCCCTGTTCCCCTGTGTGCCGGACTGATTGCTCCTGGTTTGGGCTGGGCTAGGATCCCTGGTAGGAGGCCCTGCCCGAAGCCCGCAGCAAAGGTTAGTGTGAGGCATGGTACGTTTCTAATCAGAATCTGATGGATGAAGGAGCGAATGAGCATGGATGCTAAATCCCACGCCAGCACTTTCTCAGAACATCACTGCGTTCCTTTTAATCATTTAGTTTTAATTTTTCCATTGAAGTGTTATCTCAAACTTGAGTATAGGGTAAAAATCCCCAAATACCTTCTCCTGGCATCCACAATGATCATGTCATTATTTCCCTTGCCATTATTTCCTCCCCTCCTGTTTTAAATTAAATCCTAGGCTTTCAATCATTTCACTCCAAAACACTTCGGGATGCATCATTAACAGCTTTGAATTTCTTTCAAATAGCCATCATCTCACTATCACACCTAACAAAACAATAATTTCTCACTATCACATTACACCTAACTACTTTCAAATTGCCCCAGTATGGTAAAACCTGTCTTTTCGCAGCAGGATTGCCAGGTCCCACTGAATTACATCTGTACTGAGGTGCACCACTGGGTTTTGGGGAATTTTTTGGCTTATACGAGGACCTCTCCCCCACCAAAAGTCTGGGGCACCAGGGACTTCTGCACGTAGGATTCAATCATGCCAGGGGGTGCCCTGCTTCTCTGGGCCTGGGTTCAACTCCTCAGATTGCTCTGAAGGAGATTACAACCTCAGGGTGTTCGCGGGAAGGACGGGAGTTCTCTACCTATGGATCTGAAATGAAAAGGACTTTGATTAGCTCAGTTTCTAGCCAATCGCAGAGGCTAAGAGGCAGGACCTGGTAATTGACAGCTCACACAGCCACTCGAGGTCTGAGCAAGGGGGAGGAACCATTTCCTGGTGGGAAGAGCGTTTTGTTATGGAGAACTTGGAAGCAGCTTCCTCGAGGTTGTAGTCTGGCTGAGTCGGGCTTCTCCTGGGAGGAGCTTTGGTGTTTGTAGGCCTGCAAAAGCCCCAGCTGAGGAAGGTTAGGCTGTCCCCAACCATTCCTTATTCAGAAGGCTAAAGTGTATGATGTATCGTTAAAAGCCTAAGGATGAATTTTCGTTGACCTTAGAAATCTTTATTTCCATGAGTTCTATAGTAAAGACCCTATCTCTTCCAAAGGGACAAAATGTGTTTTTTTTGGGGGGGGGTATTCTATTTTTTTATATAAAAATTATAGAGGTACATTCTCTCCATAAACTGGAATACAAAATAATTCATGGAAGAAGGTTGAGCGAGATGTGATGAAAACCGTGGAGAAACATTTTATTTTCTTTCTGGGCCTAAATTTCCTTACCTGTCAAATTGGGATACAATTAGAGCCCAGTTCAGAGCTGCTGTAAGGTTTAAAGCGTTTACAGAGCGCCTGGCACACAGGAAGGGCTGTGACGGGCTTGTTTATTGTCAAGGTTACTGCTGTTAATGGTTTGGAGCATTTTTCAAATGTTGGGAAATTAAGGCGCCCAGCACTGCCGAGTGGAAAGACTTGCCTTACATTTTTAAATACCCTCATTTGTAAATGGGGGCTGAAATGTGTCTGTCAGAGTTGCTGCCCAGGGCAAAAGGAGCGCTGTAACCACCGTCCTGGCGCCCACTGAGGAGCTGTGTGGTCCCCTCTGAGGATGGCAGTCTGAGGCCTGTAGCTCCGGGGTAGTGTGCCCAGCCAGGGGTGCTGGCAGGGTCCCCCAGATGCAGCCTTCAGATCCCCCTGGGGTTCTCGCTGCCCCAGCAAGATCACACCTCTTCTCCCCGTCTACATCCCAGAAGCCTCCAGGCAGGCAGCCCAGCTCCAGGGCTGTGACAGGTGTGAATTCTTTGTTTTTGTTTTAAAACAGCTTTCAACTTTGCTTTTGTCTGAAAGGAGCAGCTGAGAGGGCTTCTTCCTCCCTTGTGCCTCTTCCAAGAGCAGGCTGTGGTCAAGCCCGGCCGCCACACTGCCTTCTTTGCAGCTGGACACAGCCTGGCTCTGGGCCTGAGCCTCAGGCTTCGTAACTTCAGGCTGGGCCTCGAGCAACTTTTGGGCCCTGCTTTTCGGGGTCTGAGGACAGCAGCCTTTGGGTGTCAGCTCAGCTGGCTGAACCCCAGCTGGCGTTTGCCTCCAGTAGGAGGCCGCAGGGCCTGGGCTGTCTCAAGCTCAAAACAGCAACATAAAGTCTTCCTTTTTGTCTTCTTTCTGTCAGCTTCTGAGGGTGCGGCCCTGTGTCAGGCTGTGGCATGCATGAGGGAGGGCCAGAGAGGCCCTGGGCAGGAAATCTGGAAAGCACTGTTGGACATGAGATGCGGGGTGCAGGGGGCCTCCCCAGAGCTTCCTGTTGCCCTGTTTGCTTTTCACCACCATGCAGTCCTGACCCTGGAGTTGGAAGGGTTGCCATGAATCCTCCCACCATGACTGGCTGAGTGAATCTAGCCAGGAACCTTGACCGTTACAGGTCTCAGTTTCCCTGTATGCAAAGTGGGTGCAATGAGAGTGCCTTCCTCGCAGGGCTGTTTTGGGAGAAAATGCACACGTGCATTTAAACCGGGCATGTGGTGTACACTCAGCAATATCTGTTGTTACTCACAGGCCCTACGTGAGCTGGCCCTGGCCACCTTGCTGACCTCATTTCCTGCCACTCCCCCCACCCGCCACCGCCACCCTGGCCCTTCCTTTCCTCCTGACTCAGGCAGGCTCTGCAGCTTCTGGCCTCTGCCCTTCCTGCCTCCTCCTTGCGTAGCGTCTGTCCCGCACACTCCAGGCCCTCAGGCTCTCTCACCAGGGGCCGCTTCTGCCCCAGATACTTTCTCTTCCCCCACTCTGCTTTATTTGCTTCATAACCTTTACCTCTGTGCGTGTTTACATCTCTGCTTATGTGTTTTCTGATCCCTTCCAGCAAAGACAAGTTGGTTCGTAGGAGCCCTGTCTGTACTCCCGCATGCTTGGAGTGGCATTGGCACTGGTGGCCGTCCGCACGGAAAGCCGGGCCCACGCTCAGCGCTCTGAAGAACCCTCTCCACGCGCATCTTCTAAGTCCACAGTGCACCTCTGGAGAAGGTGCCCGTGCTGCCTCTGCACCACCGATGAGGGAAGAAGGCTAAGTGACGTCCCCAGGGTCACAAGACAGCGTGTGGAAGTGACTCCGAGGGTTTCAAGCTGGGGTCTGTGCCCAGCACCTCTCGGGTCTCACGAGTGAGGTCGGGGCGTCCGCTGCTAACAGGAAAAGAAGATCCGAGGGAGTCTCACGGTGCTCAGACACCTCGCCCAAAGCTCACTTCCGGCCTCCATTATCATGTTCGTCCTGCAGTTGCGCGGGAGCCTCTGGGCAGCCCCGAGTGCTGCAGTGGGCAGATTGGATGCTGCAGTCCCCACTTTACAGGTAGAGAAACAGAGGCACGGCACCTCTGAGCCTCTCAGGGCCAGAGTCAGCTCACTGTTTTGTGGGGCTGTGGGGTTAGTCCTGCCTCCCTGCGGACTCCGGAGAGCTGCCCCTCCGGTTACTGTCCCACTGTCCCCAGGGCGCCCCAGCTCCCTCGCACGCTAGATTCTCGCTGTCCAGTGTGGTGGCCTCCAGACACGTGGGGCGATTTTGTTCCTCACCTCCGGGGACACTGGGCATTTGGTGATACTGGGAGACTGTGGGGGTTGTCCCGGAGGGTGCTGCCGGATCCAGGGGGTTTGGTCTGGATGAAAACTTCACGCACAAGCCTGAGTGCTGCTCGGGGTTGTAAGGGGTGCTTGGCCAGTGGATTGCTGAGCCAGGGCTGGACATCTCTGCTCCAGGCACCGGGGGCCTCGGAGCACCCGCCACGGGTTGGATCAAGTCAGGAGCCCTGAATGTAAAATCCACACTGGATTTCCAAGAGACTGTAAAGAATTGCATTAATCATTTTTAATACTGACTACACGTCCAAGTTATGAGTTGGGGTATATGGAGCTGGATATAATGAATTTTGCCTGCCTCTTTTTATGATTTTCATAGTGGCTGTTGGAAGATTTACAGTCACACAACGACTCATGTTTTATTTTTACTGCACAGCGCTATGGCGGACTGTCCAGGCCATGTGAATAGGGATCTCTCTGGGTTCTTCACCAAGTCCTTCACGGCTGGGGGCTGTGGACGTGTGGAAGGAGGAAGAGAGGGGAAGACAGAGACACGGACTCCCAGGGAGCCCAGCATTCTACCTCCACACCCAGCACTTACGGCAGCTGCCCAAAGAGCCCCGTCCTTCTGGGACATGCTCCTGCTCTGGTTGTGCCCGGCGCCTGACCAGGCCCTCTTGATTTTCTTTTTCTTGAGACAAAGACCAGGCCCCTCTTGCTTTTCTTTCTCTTGAGATAGGGTCTCGCTTTGTAGTTCAGGCTGGCCCTGAACTCACTGTGTATCCCAGGCTAGCCTTGAACTCAGCAATCCTCCTGCCTCTGCCTCCCAAGGATGTCAGGTGTGAGCCACCACACCTGATGCTCTGGTATGAGGTGCTCGGGATTGAACTCAGGACCTTGCGCTTGCAAGGCAGACACCGGAACCACCGAGCTAAATCGCCGGGCCCTTCTTGCTTTTCCTGCTGCGTCCCCTCTCCTAGTGTGACCTTGGGCCACTTAATGGCTTGTGTTGGAGCTTCCTCCCCTTGCAGCTGGGGATTTGAACAGCGCCATCCTGGCCAGAGCCCGGGAGACATCCATCCATCCAGACAGCGCGGACGCAGTTCCAGGCCTCTTATGACTTGAACCTTCTTTAGCGAGTGAGTGACCCTGCCCCACAGGATCAAGGGAGGAGCTTCAAGCGCATATTTAGAAATGTCTTTCCAGTCCTGACAATGAGCTTTCTGAGAACACGGCAGGTCTTCACCCTTGCACAACAGGCAGGGAGAAGATTGAGCAAGGGCGAGTGGTACATACCGGATGAGGTCGACTGGCTTCTGTCTCTGGACACTGCAAACAGATCCGGTTTCTTCTCAGTCCTCTGAAGTACAGCCTGTCTTGAGCGGCTTCGGGAGAGGCGATTCCAGGCGGCCTGAGAGGAGCTGTCTGAGCAGAAGTGGGAGTGTTGCGGGCCGGCAGTCCCTCCACGGCCCCTCCAGCCTCGTGCTCCCTGGGCAGCTCTGCCATCTTTAGCACCAGCCAGCCTGGCTTGCAAATCGGGACCGAGTTCTTTCAGTGTAAATGCTCCTGAGAAATTTTTTCCTTTAAAAAAAAAAAAAAAAAGAAGAAGACTTGATTATAAGAGTGGCATATTTATCGTAGCGCAATTGCAAAATTTTGGAAAGTACAAAGAAAAAATAAAGACTACCCAGAATCCCATCTCCTTGTGGTTATCACTGTAAACATCTCTCCTTGTTCCATTGTGCATGTTTTACAATGTGCCAAATGCCATTATATTTTATTTTTTTTAACTTTAAAAAAATTATTTTATTGGTACATTTTATATACACATTATGATCACAATTGACATTGAGAATTTGTACTAGTACATGATCTAACTTAATTCTCATTTTTTCCGTTCCTCTGCCCTCCTCAAAATTTTTTTCTTCATCTTCTGCCTTACTATTCAATATTCAACATCACTGTTTGAGCTTGCATGGTACTTCATTGTAAAAGCAAACCTACACTTATTTCAACAATTCTCTATTGTTGGCTATTTAGACTGATTCCAATTCTGTGCTATTGCAAGTAGTTTTACAGTGGGCATCCTTGTACATAAATCTTTGCCTACATCTCTGATTATTTCCTTAGGGTAAATTCCTAGAAGTAAAATTACTGGTGAAGTGATTCATACATATTAAGGCTTTTGATAAGTACTGTCATATTGTCTACAAAGTTTATAACAAACACATGCAGCAGCAGTCTGAGACTCTTCTTCTCCCATAGCTCTTGAATGCCTGTCAGTTCTAGTATTTATCAATGGGAACAGATTTGAAACAAACAAAAAAACTAGAACAACAAAAACCTCAACCATGTAAATTCTATCTTGAGAAGAAAAGCACTGTTAACAATCTAGTGAGTATTTTTTCCAGATTGTTTTCTGGATTAATGTAAGTATATGAGTCCTTTCCAGTAGTTGAATAATGTATACATATTGTTATAAGCCTTATTTTAAAATCGTTGTCATTGACCCTTACAAAGCATGGTCCTTTTCCAAGGCCTTATGATATTGCATCACAAATACACATCATAGTAAATGTCTTTTATTTTGAGACAGGGTCTTGCTTTGTGGTTCAGGCTGGCTCTGAGCTCACTGTGTAGCCCAGGCAAGCCTCGAACTCACAGCAATCCTGCCTTTGCTGCCTGAGTGCTGGGATTACAGGTGTGAGCCAACATGCCCTGTGCTGTGGTATGTGGTACTGATTGCTGGTGGGTATGAGTCACCATGGCTAGCATTGTGGTATGTGTTTACTGGGGATCAAACTCTAGACTTTGCATTTGTGTGGCAGACACCAGAACCACTGAGCTAAATCCCCAACCCACATCATGATAAATTTCACCAGTTTCTTATTCTGAACCTACAGGCAGTCCTCAGCACCTTCCATATAAAAGGTGGGAATACATTTCTCTCATTATGCATAGTTTCTAAATAATTCCTAAGAATAAAAATGTCAAGTGTTATGGCTAGTATCTAGGTGTTCCCTCAATATCTCATGTGGTCACATCAGGGGCTTTTCAGAGGTGGCTGCATTTAGAGTGTGTGATGCTGGGGTTAAGGGTGTGAAGTTATTAAATCAGTCCACTGATTGGTTTGGCATAGTTCTGGGAGTGGTAAATGGAAAGGCCCATCCTGAATGTGTGGACTACCTGCTTTAAGGGCGTGTAGCTTAGATATAGTATAAGGCACAGAAAGAGGGCTGGTCTTGCTTGCTTGCTGCTTGCTACTTTCCTGCTTTACTGCCTTCTGCCCACTATGAACCTTTCAGTGCTGAAACCTCCACAAACTGAAATACAATAAACATTTTCTCCTTTAACTTAAGGTGTCAGATATTTTTGTCTCAGCAACAAGAAAATTAACTAAGACATTGGGATAAAAACTTGCACATTTTGAAGGATTTTAGTGTATATTCTAGAACTCAGAATGGCCAAGTCTATCGGCCATTGTGTAGTGTTTTGCCCTCTTTGCTGACATAGTGGTTATCATTTTTAAAAAAAATATTGCTACTCTGAAAGGCACAGAAAGAGATGCCATTATAATGTTTACTCAATTGTTTACCAATGATTACACATTTTTCATGAGAGTATTGCCTATTTACATTTCAGCTTTTGTGATTTAGCTACCATATTCCTAAGCCTTTTTCCCCACTTTTTCTTACTTGTTGTTTTGTGAAACCGGATCTCCCTGTGCTGTCCAGGCTGGCCTTAATCTCATGATCTCCTGCCTTCACCTCCTCAGTGTTGAGATGATAGATGTCACCAGCCCTTTGGCCGTTTTTATCAACTGGTAAGAGCTCTGTATGTTTGAAGAGTCTTGATACTATGTCATGTATGTTGGAAGTACTTTTTTTTTCAGTACTGGGGATTGAACCCAGGGGTATTCTGCCTCCTAGGTGAATTCCCAGCCCTTTTTATTTTGAGACAATGCCACACTAAGTTGCCCAGACTGGCCTCAAACTTGTGATGGTCCTGCCTCGCTCTCCCATGTAGCTGGGATTCCAGGATGTACCACCAAACCCACTTCAGAACCTATATATCTTTTAGTTTTATTAGCCATGGTTTTTGACATCTAAGAATTTTTCTAATTAATATTAATGAATTCATCATAGCTGACAGGATGATGTTTGCCCTTGGTACATACCAGTGATCCCACCCTGGGGGCTGAGGAAAGCGGGGGAGAGTTTAAGGTCGAGGTAGACTAGGATTGTAGCTAGACCTCATCTCCAAAGAAGAGATGTTTCTGAAATATGGACACACCATGGATATGTGTTACTTCAGGTGCTATTTTCCCACTTAACAATCTAGCGATTTTCAAGAATATCTCATTAAATGGAGTCACCATACAACACAACAGATCTCTTGAGTCCAACCCGCCTTTCCTGCGGAGATTTTGCGTCCTTCGAACCACACCTCTCCCTCCTATCTCTCCCGACCTCTGCCCTGCAGCCTTGGGTTTGATCTTCTGGCTCGGCTATGCTCCTCATAGCTCTCTGTGTTTCCTGGGGTGTCCGCCTTTGTTACCCAGAAAAGCCTTCCCGGTGCTTGCTTAGGGCCACAGCCTCCATGGTACAGCCAAGCAGATATTCAGAATGACCCAGATGATGTTGTGCTTAGTGGGCTTTGGAGAAGCAGACAGTCTCTTGCACAGCCAGCTGCTTTTCTTAACCCCTGCTAGGTGAGGACCCAGACACTGCAGAGCCCCAGGCGGGAGCTGCAAAGTATCTCCATACCTCCCTCCGCCTGTCACTACCGTGCCCAGCCGAGCCTTTTCTAGGTCGGCAGGACCCAAAGAAAGACAAAGATTCCACTATACAGACATGAAAACTTCTTGGGCGACAGGAAACACCACACACAAAATCAGTGACAGAGAGCTGGGAAAGCACTTCTGGCCATGTCATCCTTGGTCTGCAAAAGGTAGCTGTGGGAGAAGTCAGCTTCCTCCCCTTCTCCCATGAGCTGGGCTCTCGTGAATGAATGAATGAACGGATGGATGAATGAGTGAGTGAGTGAGTGAGGGAGTGAGGGACCCCACATCCTGGGCAGAGGGTGAGTCTCTTCTTGACCCTGCCTACTTATTTATATTTATATTTTGCTATCTCGGGGATTACACCTAGGGTTTTAGCACTGAGCTACAACCTCAGCCCTTCTTCAGTTTTTAATTTTGAGTCAGGGTCTCACTAAACTGCTGAACTGCCCAGGCTGGGCTCGAACTTGTGGTCCTGCTGCCCGGGCCTCCCAGAGTGCTGGGATTATAGACACTCATTTGTGTTCTCACGAACTGCTGTGAAGAGGAGATGATCAACGGGCCCTGGACGACGTGCCCCTTGCTTCTGCTGAGGCAGCACCGCCAGGTGCGGCCTCCAGCCTCTGAACTCATCTGGAAAATGGGTTTAGAGATGTTTACTCCCCCGCCTCCCGCCTATGGGATGGCAGCTGGAGTGACTCAGAGCTTAGACATTTTGGCTTGATGATTGTTTTGACAATAAGGATGATTAAACAGATAGTTTATTTATTTTGCTGTGCTCTTTGTACCCACATTTCCAGAAGAATTTTATTCATAGGTATAGGCAAGAAAGAAACCTTCTGACAGCCAGAAACTAGGCCTGGGAAGAAAATGAAAGCTTCTTCCAGGGGAGGTGTTTTCTCTAGGGGATCCTAGCACTTTAAAGACAGATTCTTCCTGTTTTCCCCGGAGCCATTCACCCAGGATGGCGGCTGGGAATCAGCACCACAGGTGCTAACCTCCAGGCCAGAGGAATCCAGAGACTGGGATCCGAGTTGCAACATGAAAGATCGGATTAGACACCTGAAGGGACTTCCTGGTAAAGAAGACTGTGTAGGCGGAGGAAGGAACGAAAGAGGAAATCTCCACATTTCCTTCCGGTGAGTAGGAGACAGCTTGCTGGGAGACACTCCAGTGCCTTTCCGGGAGACCTCCAGCGTCCCCAGACACGCATAGCCGCGAGGGAGCAAAGCACAGGCCTGCGGGAAGGGTCCTGAGAGAAAATGTGGTACTTCCCTCCCAGCCCACAGGAGGAGAGACTGAAGCAGGACTGCAAAAGAATCGTTTCCCAGGAGCCTCCTGTGCCAGCCCTGTACTGAGCCCAGGGAAATAAGCAGGACAGACAACCTGAGCGTGCAGGGCCGAGGTCGGGGAGTGGCGGGGACCGGAAGTGGAGAGAGGTACCGCTGCCCCACTCTCGGCACTGCTGCGATGAGGTGACTCACCCCGTCACTCAGACCCGGGACACCATCCAGGCCTGGCCCTGACCCCTCATCGTGTGTTTCTCCACAGGCTTATAGTTCCAGGAGTGACAGGAAGTCAGAGTTGGGAGGGCTTGTGCCATAAAGAAATTGTGTCGTATGAAGCCAAAACTAACAGTAAGAAAAGAAGGAGGAGTCAGTCTAAGGTCATGAGCAAAGGTATTACTGAGAAGTGTCAAAGACACAAAGCCTCTGGAGAAGGGGCGAGGCTGGGGGACGCGGGTCTAGGTCCTGGAGCAGACAGGTGCAGTGGGGGAACCCGTCCCTGTGCCCCGCCGCGCTCGCCTGCACAGCGGGACCCTTCGGGGGGGCCGGGGACCTGCGAGAGGGGACAAGGTGAAGCGTGACCCAGGTGTGTCAACAGTCACAGGAAAGAAAGGCAAGGCAGAGCGGGCTGCTGTGGGGTGCGCGGCAGGGATGACGCTGGGCCCCCGAGGCCAAGCTCAGCACCGCTGGGCCAGCGTCCTCCCTCCCAGGATGGCACTCACTCTGTACCCACAGCCCTCGCCAGCCGCAGTGGGGCCTGGCCTCTCCCGCCAGAGCCTTCTGTGGGCACAGAGCGCAGAGAACTGGGGCTGTGTACCGCACTTAATCTGTGCTGTTTATCTTTTAAACACCATTAACCACAAATTAGCTGATTATTTTGTGGCTATAAATTAATAGATTCCATTCGTAAACAGTCAATTACAGGGTGATTACTTTTTCTCCCTAAACCCCTAATTTCCTATAGCGTTTTCAGTGGGTTGGATTCTGTCCTGTCCTGTGCCTGCTTCCTTCTTGGCTTCTTGGCTTGGTGGACCGGATCCTCCAGGTGGACACGGGAGGCTGAGGGTGGGTGGGTGGACAGTCTTGGTAATGAGGGCGTAAGCGGCGGTCTGTTTGCAGAAACAACACTGACAAGAGGTTTATTTTCAGGAGAATTTCTATTTCCGACACAGATCAAAACAAAAAAGTTGCCACTGCCTTTGGTTCCTGTGTGCACCAAAAACATATCCAGTTTGTTTTCTCTTCTATAACTCTGTTGTTTCTCAGTCTAATCAACCCTCAACAGTATTCTCTTACCATCCATCTGACCATCTAGTCATCCATCCATCCGTCCATCCATCTCTTCATCCATCTGTCCATTCATCCATCCCTTGTCCATTTGTCTGTCCTTCTGTCCTTTCATCTGTCCCTTCCAAGCTGAGCTGAAGCTCGGACTGGAGCTTCTAAGAGGGACTGTGAGTCCTTCCTGCAGTGGTGTGGGATTCATCCGGACTCACAGCTCCATACCTGGTGAAGGACAGTGGTCTTGTGCCACCAGGGGCTGAGCAGGTAACTTACATGACTGAAAGGAAAAGAAAGTGACAAAGTTCCAGGAAGCAGCGGCGTTCACACCACTCCCAAGGCTTTCAGATTCCAACTGGAAACCAATTGCAGTGTCTTTTGGCCCTGGCTTTGTGCCATTTGCTGTGTCAGCAAGAAGTCTTTGGTTGCAAGCAACAGAAATGAAGTTTGTTTGTTTGTTTTTTTTTTTTGAGACAGGGTCTTGCTTTGTGGTTCAGGCTGGCCCTGAGTTCCTTATGTAGCCTAGGCAAGCCTCGAACTCAGCAGTCCTCCTACCTGTGCCTGCCGAGTGCTGGGATGACAGGTGTGAGCCACCACACCCAGCATTGTGGTATGTGGTAATGATTGCTGGTGAGTGTGAGTCACCACGCCCATTATTATTGTATGTGGTTACCGGGGATCGAATTTGGGACCTTGCGCTTGCGAGGCAGGCACCCGAACCACTGAGCTAAATCTCTGGCCCAGAAATGCAGTTTTGTAGTAGGCTGAATGATGGCGCTAAAGATATACACACCTTAACTCTCAGAATGTGGGAATATGTTACCTTTCACGGTAAAAGAAACTTGGCAAATGTGGTTAAACTAAGGATCGTGGGTGGGGGATTATCCACGCGAGCCTAACGTCACCTTGGGGACTCTTATAAAAGGGAAGCGGGAAGTTCAGCCTCAGTAGGAGAAGTGACAGAGGAAACCGTGGGGGTGCTCTGTAGAGGAGGCTGTGTGCCATAGGACGCAGGGGGAAATGGAGCCTCCCCACTTACGTCCAGAAGAAATGCAGCTCTGCTAATGTCAGACCCAGCTCCAGACCTCCAGCCTGTAGGATGATAAATTAGTGTTGTTTCCAGCTACCAGGAGTGTGATAATTTCTTACAGCACCAGATAGGAAAGCAGTCCACTAACACAGAAGAGTTTATTACAACGACTTGTCGCATCCTCCAGCTCCAAGTAGAAAGCGACTCAGAAAGGGAGCCATAGGGAGCTTTGGCATCTCCCACAGCAGAGCCGAGAAAGGGTCTCTCCAGCACCTCTGTAAGTTCAATCAGATTTTTCATCCATTTTGGACTGCTGGAATTTCAGGTTCGCAGGGAAGTGTCTGACGGAGCGTGAGCTCAGGTTCATACTTGGAGTGAGCGGCACTTTGGCTTAGAGCTACGCTAGTCCCCACGCCCCAGAGCTTTCAGGCACAGAGACCCAAAGAAGGGCAACAGGCTGGACTGGCCAGGGGAGCCAGCTGTCTTCTCCTTGCCCCAGCAGCTCTGGCCAGGAACAAGGCTGTACATCACCTACAAGGTGTGATGCTAACTATGGCAAGTGGGCACTTCTAGGAAGATGGCGGAGCGGAAGGCAGCAACAGCTCAGCCTCCCCACTATTTGCAATCCAGACACGAGAAAAACAACTTGGAAAGAAAAGGAGGGAGGTGGATCCCTGGACCCAGGAAGGATCTGAGAGAAACTGGATCCCATAGAAAGAGTGGATAGACAGATCTCAACAGAGGAGAAGGAGAGGGCACCTTCTCCAACATGGATGCAGACGGGAGTGGGGCCGGGTGGAAATGGCTGTGCATCAAGGACTGGCTTCTCCCAGGAGTTGCCCAGATCTCTGGAGTATCAGAGGAGCCCATTCGGTGTCCCTTGGCACCCAGGACCATGCACCTTGCGCTCTCAGGGCACTGCCTCCGTAGTGGCTAACCAGCAGCTCTGTGTGGGTCTGGGTGCTCCAGGGCCTTGCTGACTTCAGCCGTTGGGCGAGGAGGGCCGTGGGCCTGCGTGGACTGCCGGAAAGTCGCCAGGGGTGGGCGAGAGCCTCTGTGCCATCTGCTTCCCTGGCAGCGCCGGCCGCCTGGCAGGGCTCCTCCTGGCCTAGGCTTCTGGCGCTCATTCATCTGCATGTCAATCGCTGCCCTGTCGCGGTGCGGGCTGCTGGCTGCGGAAGCTTGTTTGCAGATTGGTTCTGAGATAGGAGGTAGGAAGGCGACTGTGGAGGGCAGAGGCCGGCGGAGCCCGCCCCTCCTCACTCCCAGGCCTTCTCCCTGGCGCCGCACCAAAGGGCCCAGGCAAACAGCCCGCGCGCACTCCGTGTGTGCACCGGGAGCCACAGCGCGTGGCTGCTGTCCGCGTGGGAGACGCCAGGCGCCGGTGCACCCGCACGAGTCTTCCAGACAGGCAGGGCGCGCGCCCCACAGGAGACTTTCCGGAGTGCAGTGGCCGGGGCAGCGCAGGAGGAGGGGCGCGGGAGCGGGAGGGAGCTCTCGGCTCTGTCCAGGGACAGAGCCCCCCGGCTGCAGCAGATCCCCATGACTGTGGCACCTTGAAGGGACAGAGACTGGTTCTCCCAGCTCAGGAGGCTGAGGCTAAAGGTCGCGGGGACAGAGGCCTCTTGGAAAACCCCAGGGGAGAATATTCTGTCCCTCCAACATTCCGTGGCTTGTAGACATGTCACTCCGGTCTCCTGTCCATCTTCACATGGCTTCTATCCCGTATGCCTCTGTGTCTTAGGTTTGCTTCCCTTTTCTCTAACCAAGGCACAAAGTCAAGCCAGGCACAGAGGCATACATTTATAATCTCATCTGCTTGGAAGGCTGAGGCAGGAGGGTCTTTAGTTTGATGCCTGCCTGGGCAGTTTACCAAGATCAGCTCTCCAAATAAAATGCACAAAGGTCTGGGGACCTGGCTCAGTAGTGGAGTACTTGCTCAGCACCTATGAGGCCAAGTTTAATCCCCAGGTCCACAAACAGACAGAGAGAGACAATGGCCCGACATGTCTTTTGGGGGACACTCTCACCCCACTGCAGGTGGCAGGACTTGAAAAAAGACCTGCATGTGTGGAGCGTGAGGAGCCAGCGGGAGGGGGTCCCCATGAAGCACAGTCCCCGTAGGGGTGGGGCGTCCCTGCAGACTCCAGCAGGACCCGGCTTGCTCATTAGGGACAGCAGGCAGACACTGGACAGCGCCACTTCTAGGAGACCCTGCGATGTGGGACCTGGGTGTTTGTGCGGTCCAGAGGGAAGACAACGCCCAGGCAGACACAGAATCAGACGCAGCATTTCCAGGAAAGTATCTGTAAGAGTCAAGGTGAGCAGGGGTGCAGGAAGGGGAAGACTCTTAGCCCTGGGGAGGGGGAGAAGGAGGGAAGCCCCGCCCGACAGCTCTGTGGAGATCTCAGCCAGGGACTGCTGTGAGGGACCCCACACCAGGCAGCGGCTGCAGGGCTCTGGAGTGTGTGATGCAGGTCGGGCCTGGCTGTGGCCACCCCCGTTCTGCCCGCTCAGCAGGAGCTGCGGTGAGTTCCCGCACCGCACACCCTGGGCCGCCAGCACCCAGGGTCAGTGTGTCCTGGGTGGCAGCAGTGGGTGAGCGTCCTGGGCCCAAGGGCTGTCAAGGTGAGCTCCCAGCTGGGGGATCAGGAGAACCCCAGGGCTGAGCCCAGCCGGGCTAGTTCAAAGATTTAATGACACATTGTTTCAAAATACAAAATAAAAGGGGCTGGAATATAGCTCAGAGCTGCTGGGTTCAATCCCCAGTACTGTTTACAAAAAGAAAAAAGGAGCAGCAGAGGCTGTCTGTGCAGATGTGACATTTCTTGGGAGCCTGTTCCTAGTGGGTGGTGTCGAGAGGCCCCTCCTGCTCAGGTTCAGCGCTGTGGGCAAGTGGGAGGCTCAGCCTGGGGGCCCTGGGGTGCTGGCCGTGGAGCTGAAACTCACGCGAGCAAAGCCCCCTGATAGCCCGCATGGAGCACTGGATTCATTCAACATAAAAAAAATCAAATCAGGAAAACAAATCAATTCTTTCAGCCGTGTTCACTACAAGAAAACACACGGATCTTCCACTCAGCTGCTGTGTGGGGCTGGAGTGACGCTCAGGGCGCCCACGGAAGCACAGGACCACGGGAGAGACGGCAGCCGGGGGTCCCCTCGCCTCGTCCCCTCCCTGTCTGGCGTGGCGTTGGGGAGGTGATGCCTAGGACTGTGCCTGGGGCCCCGTGATTCCGTGCCATTTCTCCTGGAAATGTTCCTGATATTTTAAAGGCATTTGGAAGAATCGGTCAGTTTATCTCTATGGTTACCGAGGTCTTTCAGTTCTCCACAAAGAAATCAAAACACGCAATTGCTATGTAGTGATGTTTACCGGGGGGGGGGGGGATCCGCAAGTAAAATCAACAGACACAGTGTGGATAAAGCGGATCACTCAGCAGCCTGCCAGCGAACCCTGCGCCTTAATCCCCAGAGAGCCGAGGAGAGGCGGGAGGAGGAGGCGGGAGGACAGGCAAGTCTGTAACCGCGCGGGCTGACGGCAAGTGACATTCTCCGAATAGCTCACGCCCCGGCCGGCCGTCAGCCGAAGGTTTTCTCTCGGCTCAGGGCAGCGAATCAAATATTTAAACGTGACTTTCAGTCTCCCAGGTTCGTGGAGAGATTCGTGTGGCAAAAGGCGTCGGTGGGTTAGAGAGCTCCGCGGGGTAACGAGGAGCGTGCTCTGCGGGGAAACTCACCTGTCACATTTCGTCCGCACGTTCCGCGCCCTCCTCACCCGAACGATCCCATTGGCCAGGCCCGTGTTGGGGCGGGGCCGGGCCCGTCAGGGGTCGTAGTCTCCTTGGCAACGGGCCCTTGGCCCTGACAACGCCTCCGTGCTGGCGATGGTCCCCGCGGCGGGTTTGGGGTTGAGTGCTGACAGCTCCTATTTGCCAGCAAAGGGGCACAATCAAAAGCGATCCATCCGCCTGCTCAGCGCGGAGGCGGAGGTAACGCGAGCGGACAGCGCCGGAAGGGCGAGCGAGGAGCGCAGGCCGGAAAACCGACCTGCCACCCTTGCGCCCCAACCCCACGCTTCGCGGGCCGTTTGCTGGGCTGGCCGGTGCCGGCTCTGCTTATTTAAGCCTTGCAAGTCTCTGCTGTGCTCCCTTCCCAGAAAAGCCTGTCCCTCCGCCAGGAGAGCGCAGCGCAGGCAGAGAGCGCCAGCCATCGGGCACTTGTGGCTTGGGACATTTCACTTTCTTCGGGCGGGGCCGGAGAACCCTGGGGTCTCTCTGGGCCAGGGGAGCTCAGGCTGACCCCTGAGGCGGGGCGGGACCCCCTGCCCACTGCACACTGTGCAAAGCCCGGCATTCGGGCCCCGCCTCCTGCCCAGCCGGGATCTGCTGGGAAGCACCAGGGGTCGTAAACCGTGCTGAGGAGCACCAGGCACAATTTCCACACGTATTCCTAATCCTCACCCTGCAGGGCTCTCCCACACCTGATGCACACTCACACATCCGCACACACCGTCAGACTCACCTGGGTACTTTGTGCACATGCAGACTCACACACATACACACCCATGTACTCAGACACACCTCATGATCCGAACACGCAGACACGCTCACCCACCCAGGCGCACGTCTGTAAGTCAGCCCCCAACCTCTGGCACCAGGGGCTGCTTCTTTGGAAGGTACCTCAGGGGCCTTTGGGTGGTCAAGGGTGCACTCTGTGTCCACCACCGTTACACTGTTACACAGAATGAAACGTACAACTCACCGTGACCCGGAACCAGTGCGTGACCCGGAACCAGTGGGCCCCCGAACTTGTCCCATCTGGGTGATGGGCAGTGACACCTGTGTCCCTTATGTCTGGCCTGCTCCGCAGACTCACTTTGTTTTCTCTCCCTGTAGAAAACGCCTCCGCGAGGATGTTGTGCCGACGGGATACTGGAGACAGAAGCAGGCCATGCGGGGCTTCGGTGGCACGTTCCAGCTCCCCGAGCAGGCTGCGTCCCCTCTCCAGCTCCAGGCAAGTGGGTCCTCTCACCTCCTCCCATTGCCTGGTGCGGGGGGCTGGGCCTCCCTGGGCAGGGACACCAGCTGCCTTCGGGCCCAGGGTGAGGCCTTGCCTGGTTTGCTCTGGGGGCGTCGAGCAGAGCAGTGGCTGAGGAGGTTTGGGCCGCCAGAAGGTGCAGGGCCTTTGCACCTGCCAAGCGTCTGCACCCAGCCCTGAGGAGATGTGACCTGCGGCCATGCTCTCGGGCTCGGGCCAGATGGTCAGTGTTCAGAGCATTCCTCTACCCTTCCAAGCTGGGAGGCCGTGGGCAAGGTGGCTCCCTTTCCACGGCTGTCTCTGTGGACAGTGCGGCTCCTCAGTTAACTGTGAGCTGAGGGAGCTCATTGTGGAGGCCTCGAAGGACACTGAGGGCCCTGGGCGGCGAGCGTCTGCCTCGCCCCAAGTCCCATGGTGCCCTGCAGGCTCCTTCCAAAGCCTGGCACCTGCTCCACCACGCGGCAAAGGGCTTATCCCATGCCTCTTGCAACACCCACTCCCAGCCCCTGGAGAGGGCTCATCGTCACGCGTGGCCCGAGTATTGCCCTTAGCCTTTTGCTTCCCAGAAGGCTGCAGGCTCCTGAGACGGGGACCAGGCCTGACTGTCACTCTGTCCCCAACCCCGGCGGTGTGGTCCACGGCGGCGCTTGGGGCTCTCCGCAGAGGACTTTCTACCCACCCTGCCGGGAGAGGGGCCAGCTCCGCAGTGCAGAGCGAGGGGATGGCACAGCCCCCAGCGCTTCTCCTCCCTCGGGAGACCGCCTGCTCCCCCTGCCTCCCATGTGAGCGGGGCTGGTGACCTCGGTGACCACAGGGTCTCCGGGCCAAGTCCTCGCCTCTTCAGTCAAACACCCCCTTCCTCCTGTCTGCAAAAGGCTGGAGACCAGGGACAGTGCCTGGGGCAACCTTCTTGGTTGGCAGGCGGCTCAGGGGCGCGGCTGTTTCCCTCAGAAGATCTCCATTGTATGTCTTCTCATCCCTGCGCCTCCCGGGAGAGGGGCAGCATCCTGTTGTTCGAAGGGCTGGCTGGACACGGTGGGAGGGGAGGAGGCGGGGGCCGAGGTGTCCGGATGCTGGGCATTTGTGGGTCCAGCTCCCTGGGGTCCCGGTCCGCCTGGGTCCCTGCTGGGCTCCCTGGTGCCTGTGGCAGCAGCCCCGTGTCTTCCCCGTTCCCCAGTAGGCAGAGGTGCGGCGGGCCTTGTGGAGGGAGTTTCGATGCTTTGCTGGGCACGGGGGATGTCCCTCCCGCTTCGTGTCTGTGGATAGATGTCGCGCTGCCTCGGGAAGGCAGGAGCCACCCTCCTCATCCACGGAGCGCCGTCCTGCCGGGTGCCCTGCCCAGGGAGGGCCGTGTGACCGGTGTGGGGTCCCTTCTGCTGGGTCCCCTGCCCTCGGGAGTCACCTGTGCGGTGAGGCCGGCGCTCCTACTCACACCTTGCTGGCGGGGCTGGGGGACCCTGGCATGCATGTTGGCAGGTCGGGGCTCTTCCCCTGTGCCATGCTGGCTGCCTCTTCCTCCCAACCCTCACTGCTGGAAGCTGAGAAGACAAAGACGGAAGGTGGGGAGCCCCTGAGTTGGCGGCAGGGACACCGTGCCACTGGCTACCAGCCTGTGCCTCGGATGCCACCACATTCCAGCGGCTCATTTGGCTCGCCCCTTCCCAGGAGAGCTGGGGGCCGCCCTGCACCCCAGGTCCCCAGCACTGGGCCAGGTCTATTTCTATATGAGACTCATTGTTTTATCCCTGTGACCCTGAAGGCTGAACAGAGAGGCTTCATGCCAGACTGCATTTGAGCCCCTCTTTATTGATATGTTCCCCCTAAGTTGCTCCACTGTCCAGGCTGGGCTAAAACCTTGATCCTCCTGCCTCAGCCTCTGAGAGTCCTGGGATGACAGTTGTCGCTGCCCCACCTGGCTCTGGAGGAGGCTGAGGCTCCCGGCTCTCAAGGCGAGGAAGGACACGTGTTGATCTGAGTTCTCGTGGAAATCGAGTCTGAAGTCATTTCCGTAGGAAGAAGGCACGTTAATGAGTGGGGGAGGACTGTAGACAGCTCCAGCTGGGGGGTGGCACATGGGACAGAGAGATGGCACAGGGCAGCCAGGAGATGCCAGGCTCGGCCGCAGCACTTCGGGATGCCCGGCTCCAGCCACACCCTCATGCTCTGGCACCTCGAGGAGATCTTATCTAACTGAGGCCTTGGAGGGGTCGAGCGCTTTGCTCGAGAGCCCACCCCTGCAGCCAGGACCTTTCACGGCCGTTTGGCGAGTTCTTACAGCCGATAGTGTGGCTGCGTGGTGGGGGAAGCTGGGTGGTTCCAGACAGGACCTGATTCTGGCTGGAGGGCTGAGGGGTGTCTGAGGAGATGCCCAGGAAGCTGCCCTCGGGAGGATGGGGCATAGCCAGGCAGGAGGGCAGGACCAGAGGAGCAGCGTGTGCCAAGGCCCTGAGGTGGCAGCAGGGGCACACCACATACCTCTCCTGTTGGCAGCTGAAGTTGACATCCATGCCATGACCGTGCCCCTCCTGCGCCGTGTGGGCAGCACCCCACCCCTGCGGCAGGCCCAGGCTTCGGGGAGGCAGAGCCAACCCCGGCGTGGTGGTCTCTGGTCACTGTCCCCCAGAGCCCCCGGCTCCTCTGTCCCGGACTCGGGGTGGGTTCTGTCACCCTCTGGATGCATGTGGGCCCTGGGAGCTTCAGAGGCCAGGCTGGAAAAAGAGACAAGGAGAGGGACAGAGGATGGATTCACAGCTTTTAAAAAATGTTCTCCGCAAAAGAAACTTATTTTTAAGAGAAGGAACCCCCAGTTAGGTCTGGGGGCTCCAGCTCACAAAGGAAGCACTCTTGTCAGAAGGAGCGCTGGAACTTTTCAAAGCGCTTCCTGGAACTAAACAGAAACGCCGAACTTTGTTTTGTCTTTCCCCCGGAACACACTCCTTTTGGAATCAAAGGGCTCGGAGGGTGGTGACAGACCTGGAGCATGAAATTGCATTACTGGAAATGGTTTGGGGCTTTTGTTCTTGGGGCCAGGCCTGGGGCAGCCAGGACGCTTTAGCAACCAGCCTGGCCAGGCTGCAGAGGTGGTGGGCCCGGGCCAGGGCCTCAGGGACCCCAGGAGGGCTGGTGGAGCCTGCTGAGGTCCCAGCCTCTGCAGAGCCAGAGTGTCGGGGGCCGGGTGGGGTCAGATGCTGTGGCCAGGGCTGCTCGGGCTCACATGTCTCCAAAAGCATCCAGCACACTTTTTAAAAACTACTATGTCTAGGCCCCAAATAACAGCAGCAGCAAAACAAGTAGATCCGGGTCAGAGGCTGCAGGTCAGTGCCCCTCCTGCCCACGCGGAGACCTTTAAAAGGTGTTCAAGCACCATGTGGCCTGGGCGCCTCACAGGACAGACCACTGTCCTGCTGCAGGACCTTCAGTGGCTCCTGACTGGCCTGCAAATAGAGGGAAGCTTTTTAACTCTGTCCCTGTGGGACCCAATTCTGTGACTGCTGCCTCGACACTCCCCCCCTTCCCTTTCCTTCCAGGCCCTTAGCTGTGTGCTCAGATCTGCACACACGGTCCTCCCGCAGCCCTCAGCACGCCACCAACACCTCCTGCTGCTTCCGGTGAGGTCTCTGCTATTCTTCCCAGTCCCTGCGCTTCGTTTACAACAGACAGCATGCTGAGGTCAGGATGCGTCTATCCTCTCATGAGAGCCAGGCCCAGGGACCTCTGCTTCCAAGAATGTCCCAGCCATTACCAGATGTCTCCTGAAGTTAGAAGTGTGTCCTGCTGACAACAGGCACAGTAAGGAACAGCCTTGTCACTGCCGAGCCACTGTGCACAGACTTGTCAGCGAGTAGATGAATGAGTGAGGGGACAGGCCACTCGGTCTCAGGACTCACAGAGGCTACTGGCCCTTAGGGTAGCTTCAAGTTGGCTGGACCCAAGCCAGACGCCGTCCAGCACCAAGTGAGCAGACAGGCACCCCAAGGACCAAAGACGCAGGGGAAGGTGGGCTGGTTCAGCTTTGTGACCAGCCTGGGGGCTGCAGCTGGACAAAGTGAAGCTCAGTGTCCCAGACATTTAACAGCTAAGTGTGAATAGAGACCCTGGTCATGGTTTAGAGCTAAGAGGTCTCCCCACAGTTTTACGTCCAGAAGTAGCACTTTTGAGAGGGATTTGGGTCACAGGAAGGTGCCTTTAGGAGGGAAGACTGGGCCGAGGTGGCCACTGGGGTGTGAGTGGGAAGGTGTTCTTGTCCTTGCTCCTCCCTTTTCTCTACTTCCTGGGTACGATGAGGTGAGCAGCTTCCCTCTGCTAGGCCTTTCCTGCCTTAGACCCTGTCTACCATGGACTGAGCTCACCGAAACCATGAGCCAAAACAAACCTTTTGCTTTAAGTTTTGGGTGTGAGGTATTTTTGTCCCAGGGAGGGGAGAGTAGCTAATAGTCACCCAAAGTAAGTAAGGCAGCTTGTCTGAAGGTTTTAGTAGTGATTACTTGTTGAAACAGTATTTTGCCTAATTGGATTAAGGAAAATAAATCAGTAGAATTATTTTCACCTGTTTCTTATTACTTCTCACTGTGGCTACTAGAAAGATTTAAATGACATATATGATACACACTGGAGACACACACTTGGTTTAACTGGATGGGTTGTGTTGTTGGGTTGGCAGACTATGGCTGCCTGCTGCTTTTGTGTGGCTTATGAGTGAAAAGTGGTTTTTGCATTTTAATTGTAATATTAAATTAATGGAAATAAAGGAGACCTCATGACATGAAGTTCAGAAGTTTCAGTCTCCGTGGCACAAGTTTGAGGCCAGCCTGGGCACCTTGGGGCTTGACTCACAGTAAATACTAAAGCGGGGTCGGGGAGGCATCTGAGATGTAGAGTGGTTTGCCAGAATGCCCGGGGCCGTGGATTTCACCCCCAGCACCAGAAAAAACAAAATGAGGGACCTTCGGGTGCCTTAGTTACTGTCTCACTGCTGAGACAAAAACCCCAACACCCAGGGGAGGGAAAGTTCATTTAGCTCGCAGCTTGTAGAGGCTCCAGTGGTAGGAGGCAAAAGGGGGCACCGAGGAAGGCTTCGAGGAGGAGGAGGAGGAGGAGGAGGAGGAGGGGAGGAGGAGGGGGAGGAGGCACATCCCCTGGCTGCCACCCTTAGGTCTGGGCAGAGGACACAGCGCCAGGGTGTGGAACAGTCAGGTTTACACTTCCTGGAACTGAACAGGCTCCCAGTGCTGGGATCCGAAGGGCGGGGAGTGGAGGATGGCTCGGGACGCAGGTAGGGGCGGAGTGCGGGGAAGCGCACGCGATCGGTGGGGCGGGGTGGAGGGGTGGCTGCTGTGGCTGCCGACAGTGGCTGGGCAGGACGCAGAGCCCCGGAAGATGCAGTTCTGTGGCTGCCGTGGCACATGGCACATGGCGGAGAGAAGCTGTCGGAGCTGGGCCAGAGCCCCGTTCCCGCGCTGGAGCAGCTGTCGGGTCCTTGTAAACACTGGAAAGAGGATCAGGCTTGGCTCCCTGTCAGTTTGTAAATAGCTGTCAAATCTTTCATTTTGAAAGGATTGGTTCCCTGTGATTTGTATAAATTTTGGAACTGAAAGGAGGCCGCACATGGGGAGAGCGAGGTCCCTCTGCACCCGGGTCCCAGGGACACAAATCCGTCAGGGGAAAGTCGGAGGGGCCCAGGAGCGCGGGAAAGAAGCTCGGCAGTGCCGCACGTGACACGCGTCTGCCCACGAGAGCCAGAGAAACCTCGGCACGAAGAGCGGACGCTTTGGCGCGGTTTGACTGTCCTGCGTCTCTTCTCCGACTTCAGGTACGCGGCGCTGAGCACCTTTTCCCGGAACTGTCCGTACAGCGTCAGCGGAAGTTAGACTGCGGGCACCAGCCTCAGTGGATGCGGTGACAAGGCTCAGCAGCTGATGCCACTGGCTGCGACACTTTTCCCTCTGCGACGCTGGCCGGGGGACCGTGAACTGCTGCTGGAGACGAGGGCGTGGGGCTGGCACTCGTGTGATACCCAGGCTTTTCAGATGGACACTCGGCAGAATCTGGGAAAATTTAAATACGATTGTGCTGCAGACCGAGGAATCTTTTTCCGGGAAGCATGCGTGGCACAGAAATTCACGAAGCCTGAGCACAGGGAGGGGGCTCGGTGTGCATTCCACATGGCTCCTGATATTTGAAAAATTAACATCCATTAACCCTCATTGGCCAAAACTTTATTATATTTCCCACAAGTGGAACACTGTGTGGCTGTTTAAAAATCAGGCAGGGTACTGGCAAAAGCCTATCATCCCAGCACTCTAGGCAACAGGGCAAGAGGGTCACAAATCAGAGGCCAGCCCGTGCACCTGAGAGAGACTCTGTCTTAAAAAATAAAAAGAGCAGGAGATACATCGGATCGCGCCCTAGGTTCAATCCCTAGTACTTTACTACAAAAGAAAGAAAGAAAGCAGCCAGGCAGCCTGAGCAGTGACGGAGTCTAGGTCTGTGTCCACAGCGCTGAGTCACGTGAGCAGCACACGGCCGGGCTGTGGGGTGACACCCGTCCGACCCCTCCCCCCGACCAATGAGAAAGTCAGGAGCAAATGCCAGTACAGGAGTGTCCCCCAGCGCACCTGCCAGCCCCATCCAAACTGCCCAGGTCCTCAAAACACAGGGCACTGGACGCGACCCGGGAAAAAGACTGGGCTCGGGCCGGCACTGGAGAGTGGGAGCGACGCCTGACTTGGTCAGCGATATGTGGTTTGGGCTCCTTCATTACAGCAAAAGCACCACACCAACGTGGGTTGTTAATAACCATAGGAGGCAGGATGTAGCTCAGTGGCGCTGCCCGCCTGGTAAGCACAAGGTCCTGAGTTCGATCCCTAGTGCTACAAACAAACAAACACCCCAAAATAACAGTAGAAACTAGGTGTGGGGTGCATGGGAACTCTATGTCCTTTTTGCAAATAAGAAACAACTCTAGCAAATGAGTCTATTAAAGATGAGGTTGAGGGGGCCGGATATTTAGCTCAGTGGTTCCGCCGCCTGAAGCGTAAGGTCCCTGGTTTGATCCCGGTGACCACATACAGTGATACAATACTGGGTGTGGTGACTCACGCCCACCAGCAATCAGTACCACACCCCACAATGCTGGGCGTGGTGGCTCACACCTATAATCCCAGCACTCGGGAGGCAGAGGCAAGAGGATTGCTGAGTTTGAGGTTTGCCTGGGCTACCCAGTGAGCTCAGGGCCAGCCTGAACTACAAAGCGAGACCCTGTCTCAAAAAAGAAAAAAAAAAAAAAAAAGATGAGGTTGAAGTTATAGATGAACATGAAAGTTGCTCAGGGTGTTTGAGCCAAAAAAAACCTGACTCTATCTCTGACACAGTGTGCAAATACGGGTGAAGACTGAAAGACCTTGTCTCCCCGTGAGTGTTCTCATGAGTATTTGGCAGAAAACGACTTGTACTGGGCAATCTTTTGTATTTCTGTACAATTTTGAATTTTTTACTGTGCAAACTTTTTACAATGCAAATTTTCAATAAAAATTTCACAGACAGGCATACAAGTATAGAAAAGGAGCTCCCCAAGGGGCAGGGGAAAACAGACACAGTCTTGCCATCCGGGCCAACTTCCTTTTGCCTAAGAAGACCTTGTGTCGACCTCCCTTGATTCACAACTTTGGGAATAATGGTGTGGGAAAACTAGAGCCAACTCCGGGTTTCTGGACACCCTGATCTGGTATTATTTCCAGAAACCTTGATTTTCTTTTTATTTATTTGAAACAGGGTCTCACTATGTAGTCTGGCCTAGTTCTCATTTTGTGGCTCAAGCTGGCTTCAAACTTTCGATCCTCCTGCCTCAGCCTCCTGAGTGCTGGGAATCATAGGCGTCACCCCCATGTCCAGCCTAAAAAGTTTATCAGCGTCTGTCACTCTCCTGGGTGGTGTGCTGTGTGGTGACTGCCCTTTCCTGGACTCACTTGCGAAGGACTCCCGTACGTGCTTTCATCTGTCCTCAAAAGAACCCTTCAAAGTACATTATGCCATCACCCACGACAGGACCGGGAAGGTCACTTGTCAACCAGGTCGTCAGCAAAGGCCCAGCCCGGCCCACTCTTCCCAAAGCTTCAAGTCAAGCCACCCCTTGGGGAGCTGCTGGTCCAGGCCTTCTATGCAGGTCATGCTATGGTTTCTGGTCCCAAGTCTACCCAGAAATGAGGTTGCTGCTCAACAAGATGGTTCCAATGAGCTTCACTCTCTGCCGCTGTTGTTTATATTTCTGGTGGATTATTTTGGTCCCATAACCAGGTACATGTGGAATTTTGGTAATAATAAAAAAAAAATCCCAGGGTTCGTGAGACTCAACATATGGTTGGCTAAGGCTGCTCCTTATGGAAAGTATATGTTCGTCATCAGTGTTTACATTTTCCTATTTATTTTAACTGAAATCCCTTCAAAGTGAAAATCAACCAGGTTGCCCCGAAGCCCTTTCCGGTGTGTGGGAGGCTGAGCACAGGGGACTCTTGGGGGACCAGAAGCAGGGAGACCAGTTCCTGCTGGGTGGGGCGGAGGGGAGGGGACAGGCTGCTGTGGGAGGGCCAGGGAGCTTCCGCCCATGAGAGCCAAAGACAGGCGGCCGGAGCGGACTGGCTGGCAGACTAGGTGGAGAGGTTCAGAAACCACCTGTGAGCCTAGTTTACATTTTGCCTTTGACTCTTCCTCCTCTTCTTCCTCTTCTGGTTTGTGGTACTGCACCCTGAATTCAGGGCCTTTTCACTGAGTTACATCCTTAGCACCCCTTTTGTTGTTGTTGTCCTTACTGTTACTTTGAGACAGGGTCTCTCTGAGCTGGTAGACTGTCCAAAAGGGCTTTGACCTGTGAGCCTCCTGCCTCAGCCTCCCAGAGCTCTGGAATGACAGGTGTGTGCCACCACAAGGGTTTGCCCTTTACCTTCCTGCAGGAGACAGACAGTGGGGCCACACTGACCTTTGCAGCGTCCTTGCGTATCAGCGAGCAGGAGTTCTGGTAGGTAGAGAGTTGACACTTGCCCCCGGGGTGCCTTTGATGGCTGCAGTTCAGGAGGTTTTCTTGGACACCAGGCTTGCTTCAGCTTTCCGGTGGGACAGCGTCTCGCTGTGCCCAGTGCCTGCTCCTTCCTGGGCTCCTATAAAACATCCCATGGTTCCAGCACATGGGACCGGAAGCTTATTTCCTCGGTTGCCCTCCCTGACAAAGACCTGAATGCACGTTAAACACATTTCTGGGAGGTGTTTTCTTTCTTTCCTTTTTTCGCCTTCCATTTTTATTGTTCAACTTCATCTGGTGTAAAGGTTTCTACCAGAGAAGTAATTGGGAGCATTGTGGCATTTCCTTTCTTAATTAATCCCAACTGGGGCCCGGGCTGGAGAAGGCACCGGTGGTGACGTTTCGCCTCTGTGCAGCCTCTTCCTGCTCCATCTGTAAACACCAGCCAGGCCCGGCGCGGCTGCCGTTCTGGTTTGAATTAAAGCCCGGGCTCAGGGGCAACCCAGCTGTGCCTTCCTGAAAGCTCTGTCCATTTTCCAAAGCTTGTTAACATGCTCATATAAAAGGAAATAGGACAAACTTCAAGGAATTTACAACTGGTCTTAAACTTCAAAGACCAAAGCTTCATCTATGCAACACACACACACACACACACACACACACCAATACATCCCTCCATCTCTTCCCTCCTCACAGTCTGACACAAAACAAAATAATAACAAAAGCATCAAACTAATTAAAAAAAAATCCCAAACTCATAAAAGTTCCTTCAGCTCTGTCACTCTACAACGCTGTGGCCGCAATCCCTGATGTTACAGACCTGGTTACGACACGAGGCCTTCGTGGATTGTGAAATAGGGGCAAAACTGAGTAGATCTGATGGGAGACACGATAAGCTTTTTCCCCAGCCTCTTTGAGAGAGACTCCAACCTGGCCTGAAAGGTCGGCTTCCCCGTTCTCCCACGAGGCGAAGCTGGCCAGGTGGGTGGGGTGGGAAGGAGGGCCTGCTGTCCTCACCCTCCCTCCCGCCACCTCCCTGGCCAGCCCAGCCCAGGACAAGGCTGAGCACATCCGCAGAGCGCTGACGACAGGGGCTTGTGATGAACGCAGGAGGGAGAAGCCGGGGCAAGTTCTCCAGCGAAGGGTGATTCATCTGCACAGCCGTCTCTTGGAGATTTCGACAACAAATACAGAAGCACAACTTTAAAAAAATTTCCGTTTAGTGTTTTCCTTTCTCCAGTGCATATCAGTGGGGCATACTTATCCTAGCTGGGTGTGGGTGCCCCAACTCAGTTCAGAGGTCCTCACGAACTTCCTCTGAGGCTTTCCAAATTGGAACCCGAATAATGAAACTGCAGGTCCCATTCCCTGGGAGGTTAACGCCCAGGCCGCCACCTCCTCCTCCTCCCCCTCCCCCTCCCCTCCCCTCTCCCTCCCCCTCCCCCTGCTCCCTCTAGACTTCCATAGCTATTGACCAGAGGCAGAGTTCACAAACGCAGGTCAGCCTAGGTCGTCCAGGAAACCCCTCTCTGCTGTTGCTGTGAGAGCTCTAGTATGAAAGCTATGGGGAGGAACCAGGCTACTTTGCAAGGGGAGTTCCTTAGTGCCGGGGTGCTCAATACCCTGCAGGATGCTCAGCCGCCACCCACTGGGCTCCAGCAGTACCCCCAGCGAAACCAGACAACAGAACACATTTCCCAGTCCTACAGACTGTCCCCTAAGTGCTGGGGGACAAAAGATAGGAGGCCAGTGAAATTTTATTTTTGATTAACAAAGATTAATGTTTATAGTATAACATGCATTATCTGGAACAGTCTTATTATAAGACTCATATGATGTTTCTGGAACTAGAGATCGAACTCAGGACCTTGCACTTTCAAGGCAGGTGAGGCAGCACTGAGCTACATGCTTGGCCCAGCATCTTTTTTTTTTTTTTTTTTTTGAGACGCTTTGTAGTTCAAGCTGGCCCTGAGCTCACTATGTAGTCCCGGCAACCTCCAACTCACAGCAATCCTTCTGCTTCTGCCTCCCAAGTGCTGAGATGACAGGCGTGAGCCACCACACCCAGCCTTGTTTGATATTTAAAGTTTAAATCCACCTGGCCACTCTCTGTTGTCATTTGCTAACTGTGACAATTCCAGAGAAACGTCATTGACCACTGAAGACCAAAGACAGAAGAACAAGTCCGGAGCCTGGTTTCCCCCATTCTAGGCTATGTGGGTTCATAAAAGCTATTTCAGTTCATCGAGTCCTCTGTCTTCCGTGCCGGTCTCTGTCTCCCAGCGGAGGGGATTCCGTGAGATGAGCGCGGAACCCAAGGACCCCAAGCCCAACCGCGGGCAGCCGCCTCTCTCCTCTCGCTAACTAGCGGAGCACAGGCTTCCTGGCTCTTGACCAATCAGAGAACCTGCCCTTCGTAGCACAGGGATTGGTTCAGGAAGGCCATGTGACCGGATCAGAGCCAATGGGAGGCCACAAGGGTTTTGTGGGGCTTGGGTCGCGCGCCTGTCGCGCACAAGAGCCCGGGGCTAAGGTGAGTGGCAGTCTGCGAGCTCTGCCGCCGCCGAGCTGGGCGATGAGCAGTGACCCCTGTCTCCTCTCTCCCTGTGTTGGTTAGAGTTGACGTTTCAGCCACATGCCGCCCGTGCCCTCGGGTGTCGTGGTCTCACGCTCAGGGCTCGGCTGTTGTCTGCATTTTCTTGCTGTCGCTTCTGTCACCTCCTCACCTGGACTGCATGTCTTCAAGTCAGAGGAGATCAGCGCTCCTCTGCCGGCAGCGAACGAACCGGGGTCCTGGGGGCCTGGCGTCAGATCATCAAGTGAAGGAGTGACAGATCCTCAGCTGGCGGACAAATGAAGTGTGCTGTGGGATGCAAAGAAAAGAAACGCTACCCAGCTCTTCCTTGTTGGGTTTTGCTTTGTTGTGCTTTATTTTGAGACGGATCTGGCTGTGTTCCTTGGGCTGTCTTGGAACTGGCCTCAAGCAACCCTCCTGCCTCAGTCTTCCAAGTACCTGGGAGTCCCGGCCCGTGCCACTACTTCTGGTTTGACCGGCTTTTAATGAAGTGTCTGTGGTCACACCCTCTTTTCTGTCTCTGTTTCTTGCTACCCATGAGCCTTTACACCTTGTTCAGTGATGTCAGGCTGGGTCCTACCAAGCACCGTTCCCCACTCAGGGCCTTTGTCCCTCCGATCCCTCTGCCTGGCACTCTCCCTTACCACTGGTCTCTGCTGTCATCCTGCCTCCCTGTCCCTTTAATGTCCCCTGCTGTATGTCCTTACAGCAGCTGTCACTGCCCTAAAGCACCTGTCTGCCACGTGCCCTGTGGAGATGGATCCTGCTTCTCCGTCCGTGGTATGTGACCAACCCCCGGAAGTGCCATCAATACAGCTGTCCAGTGAATGAGTCGTGCGCGTGTCTGGCTGCCTCACCCCCCACTCAGTCCCGGAAGGACAGGGTCTTCATCTTCGATGATTTGAACTCTGGGGACAAGCTCAGTGCCTGACACCCTGCGAGGCTTCCCTACATGGGTGCTGAGTGAATGAATCCCTCATGGCCCGCAGTGGGAAGTTCGTCCGTGGTCACCATCGCTCAGCCTCCCTAAGCGGCCTGTTGGCAGAGGGGACAGGGTCAGCATCAGCTTGGAGCCAGGAAGGGAAGGGACGGGGGCTCCGGACTGCGGTTCTCTGACACAGGGCTTCCCAGGGTTTCCCTGTAAGGTTGGGCGAACCCCAATGCCTCCCTCTTGGGGTGATATGAGCATTAACTGAAACAAAACAGAGCACACATGTAGGACTGTCCAGCCACACTGGCTGCACAGTTGGATTTGTGTGTTTTTCTATTTACCTGCGTCCACCTTCCTATCAGTGCAGCCAGGAGCCCCTCTGCATTCCCACAGCAAGTCCTGGAGCAGAGCCCCCCCCTGCCCCACCCTCTGCCTCTCCCTCTCCCTCCGCTCCCTCTCCAGGTTCTGCCCCAGGTGCATTCCTCTGCAGCAAAACCCTGGGGCTTTTTTTCCCCTAGGTGGGCACGTTTTATTTTAAACAGAAAAAAAAAATGACGAAGTCGCTCGTGCACCAAGCTGTTATTCACACCGTTCTGCCTCTGACAGGCTGTTAGAGAAGTTGGGAGGAGAGGTGCTACTGTTAGACTTTTGTTATTCGGCGCTAATTAGAAGCAAGCTGAGCAGGGAGGGTGTGGCTTCCTGCGTGGTTCTCATTGTCTTTCTGGAACCGCAGCAAATCCGGGTCCCACATGTCCTCTGCCTCCCCACACTGGGCCTCCAGCAAAATATTTTGTTTAGTGCTTAAGTTCTTAAACTTACCTGCTCAAACAAATAGCGTAGGTGTGTTGTAGTTACCAGGAGATACACTTGTAACAGTTTCTGCTGCTGTTCTAGAAGGCGCCTGTCTGCTGTTTTTGTAGCAATGGCAATGCTGGTGCCTAGCGAAGGTGCCTTCAGTCCCCAGGAGGAGTTTGCAGGGCACAGCTTCACGGCCTGGGACAGACACTGGTGGTGCTTTGCCAAGTGCCACCCAGATGCTAGCAAGTGCCTCGAGCTCAGAGGTGGCTGTATCTCACTGAAACCCCACAACAGCCTGGGAGCACCCTTGTTTCTCCAGAGGGGGACAGTGAGGCTGAGGGAAGTGAAGTCACCTGCCCCCAAGTCACCCTGCAGGGAGATGGCAGCCCAGGTTTGCTGTGGGGGCCTTATTGTCCCCTGTGCAGGTGAGAAGCTGGACTCGGAGGAGTGGTCTGTGTTGGTGGCAGGGGTCCAGAAGGAGGAGGTGAGGGACCGGGAGGCCAGGGAGTGGGGAGGGTCCCAGTGGGGAGGCCTGGCTCCACCTGCCAGCGGGGAGACATCAGGCTCATGACAAGACCTCTCCCTGCCCCCATTCTCTAAACCGAGGATGGAAATGGTTCCTGCCTCATGTGTCACCTTGGCTCCAGGCCTGCCCTGCACACACCTGCCGCGGCCTCTCTGGGTCGCTGGGTCATGTGGCTCTGGTTCCTCCAGGCCAGAAGCACCCAGTGGGAACCGCGTTCCTCCAGGCTCAGTGTGCGCACTGCTCCGCCCTGAGTCCTGAGCACGGTGCCCTCCACCTCCGAGGGGCCTGCCTAGGCTCTGGACGGAACCAAACCATCAAGCCGGGACTATGGCTCTTCCAGGGTGAGGGAGGTGGGGGCGACATCCGGGGTCCTGGCTTTGAGCCCCAGGATCCAGCTTCCCACCAGAGCCGCCTGCTGGCCCCAGTGGTGCCATGCTCTGTAGGTCCCTCGTCCGCTGCCAGGGAAGCCCAGGCCTGTGCACACTGCCCTGGGTGGTCTACTGGTGCGGGTGGCGACTCCACGGCCCACGGCCCCCTGGACATCTGCCTTCTGTAGTGCACATGTTGTCACCAGTTGACACTTACACAAGCCAGAAGCAGCCTGGCCCACACTCATTGCCATAATAAACACACGCGGTGGTTTTGAGAGCTGAGCCGTCCCACCCATCAACCCAGCACCGTGCGCAGAGCCCCATGGGGAGGCGAGACTTCAAAGGACCGGACTCCAGCCAGGTGTGCGGCTCGGAGAGGCCATGTCCCCAGACTGCAGCGGATAGTGGAGGTGAGCTGTGGGGTCCATGTGGGTATGCACACAGCTGGGTGTGTGTGTGTAACACACACACACAGAGAGAGAGAGAGAGAGAGAGAGAGAGAGAGAGAGAGAGAGAGAGAGAGAGAGAGAGCTGAGTTCTGTGCAAAGGCTGGCAGGCCCCGGATGTAGCCTGGGCCGTCTGACTCCTGAGCCACCCCCTTAATGATAGGATGCAAAGTGAGAGAAAGACGCCCTGCAATTACTTGGGGTTTGTGCACCTCTGAGTCTAAACCGATCGCTTTCCCTGCCGGAAGACACTTCTCCTGGAACATACCCCCCATCTCCAGGGACTCTTGCCCCCGCCCCTCTGGAGGCCGCATGTGTCTGGCCTGGAGTCCCGACAGTGCCAGGCTGCCCTCTCTCAGAGTGTTTTTCCTGTACTGCGATGGCTTCGTCTCTGTCCTGGGCATCTGTCACTGCCATGCTCAGCCCTGGCACCTATGGGCCCTGACTAAGAGCTTGCTGATGGAGCTGATCAGTCTGTGGACGCGCATTTTCTTGCTTCCCAGGGAATGCTGCTTCTGAAACCCTCCGGACACCCTGGGGTCCTTTCGATGAGCCAGGTGTTGTCCTGAGCGCTTGTATTAACTTGTTTCATCCTCCCAGCAGCCCCATGAGGTGGGCGTTATTACTGTCCTTGCCAATTCTATTGATGCACCTTGTCAGGCAAAGAGAAGTGGAGAGACTTGGGAAGGCCACAAGCTAGCGAGCAGCAGGGGCTTTTCCAGGGGCCACCGCAGGGTTTTTCTGCATCCTTGGGAACAGAGCGCATTCTGTGCTCCTCCCAGTTCTCTGGATCTCCTGGTAAGGGCTCAGTGAGTTTTCATTACGTGACTCATGCCAAGTCTAGGCACCAAATACCCACTTTACTGAACATATGCAGTGTGGCCATCATTGAATTAGTTCAAGCAGATATGATTGTGTAGGGGCTTTGTCATTTATATTTCTTAGATATGTATGTGTTTATGTCCAGTTAGTATATTTGACTTTTCTTATTTATTAGCAACTATTCTCTATATATTAAAGCTCCATGCCACACATCTGTCGTTTCTCACATATTTCCTCATGTTTGTCAATTTTATTATTGCCGAAGTTGTTTATATATATAATTTTTTGAGACAGGGTCTTGCTATGCAGTTTAGGGTGGCCTTAAACTCACTATATAGCCAAGGTTGGCCACAAATTAATGGTGATCCTCCTGCCTCAGCTTCTCAAATGCCGGGATTACAGACCTGTGCCATCACCCCCAGCTAAGTTATTTATATTTTATTTGACATTCAGAGTTCAATTTTTCAGTAAATTGTCGCTTATGATTTCAGTCTTCATCAGTGTGCTTCCCACAACTTTCTGTATCTAAGATTATAAAATATCCATCATATCTAGTTCCCCACTCCATTTAGCTTCATTATTTAATTTATTTAGCTCCTTACTTCACATTCTAGCCTTCGGCCCTCACAGAGTAAGTTTCGACTTATGGTGTGAGGCAGGGATCACGTGTGTGTGTGTGTGTGTGTGTGTGTGTGTGTGTATTTAGCTCTACTTTTTCATCCTCAGCAAAAACTCATTGGTTTGATGAAATGAGAGAGCCATGAATTTTTGCTTTGTTGACCCAATCAAGCCATAAATCACCTTGTCTTTATTTACCTAAGTGTATATTTAATCGGTGGACAGATCATGTTGAACTCTGAATCTTGAAAAAATGAGATGTTTTTAGGTATTTACTGGGGGGGAGGGTTGTGGTTCTGCTGAACACTGGCGTTTTAGCATTTCACACCAGCTCCTGCACCGATGCCCCACTCCAACCTCCATCGCCAAATTGCCATTTTATCTGCATGACCAGCCCCCACCCGAAACATACCAGTTAAAATACCTAGACGTGAGCCTTGGCGATCCCTGTGGTGGTGTTGAGACTGACAATCTCTGGCGTTGGCGACTGTTGGGGGAATAGGGTTGGATTGACACCCCCCCCCACGGCCCCGATCTAAGCATGAAGAGGGGTGGTGAGGTGGGGGCGGGGCTGCCAGGGAGCCCGTGGAGGCTGCACACCAGTCGTCGTGCTGTGGAACTGATCTCACCCTCGGGATCAAAATGGCCTTAGGAGGTGGAAAGTGTTTTGAAGCCCATTTCACGGGCAAGACCACGAAGGCAGGAGGGGAGCAGCTGGCTAAGGTGAAGGTTGTGGCAAACAGACCTAGGCAGTTGCCGGCCTGTGCCACGGTCTCCGGAGCTCACAGCAAGAGCGTTCCGGGCCTGCTTAACCCCTCCCCGCCTTATTCAAGCACATGGATGGCTCCATACTGGCAACCGCCTGGCACCCGGGAACCAGTTCTGGCGCTGCCCGTGTTATTGGTGAGAAAGCTGAGACAGAGGGGACTTAGCTGGTCACGGTCACTTCTCTGCAGAGGGCCGAGCTGGACCTGCCCTTCCGCAGACAAGTGTCCGCCGGTGGAAAGAAATCATGCATTTTGGGCACAAAGAGATGAGCATTTAAGTTTGAGGGACGCAGCCTCATGTCTCTTTGAGCCTTGTTCATTCACAGCCCTTCCGGCCGTGGCCCGAGTCCGTTTGGGGGCGGAAGACAGAAAGCTGAAGTGCGGTGGTGACACGGGGACTGGCTGCGGCCTGAGCACAGTCCCCGGGCTTCCACAGCCCACCCTGGAGCCCCTGCTGGTTCAGGGACGGCCTCGCCGGTGCGGGCAGAGGGAAGGGCTCATGTTCTCAGTGTTCACCCTCTTTCTGCGGCTGCTCCACACACCACTCAGCGGGCTCCGTCAGACGCCCTGCGGCGTCCCCGGCGGCACCAGCTCTGGTCCCGGCTCCATCTGTCCCAGGGCACCCGCCTCACTGCCCCTCTGGATAAGACTCGCCTCTGCGGCCTTGCCCAGGCAGGCCCACAGGGTGCCTCCTACCCAGGACGGAACGGAAGCTCCGGCCTCTTCATGAACAGCCCCACCCCCCGAGTAGCCCTGGCAGGTCAGCTGGGCACTGCCCCTCGGGCTGCAGCGTAAATCCCCAAAGCCCCTTTCTCACGGCACCCATGTGTGTACGCGTGATTTCTGTCTCTGTGGAGCGGGCTCTGCGGCCCTGGCATACTGAGCGCTGTAACGCCGGAGGCTGCTGGGCACATGGGAAGCTCGCTAGTGGCCGGAAGAGCGCCCCAAAGCTGCCAGGGCTGCCGGTTCCCACTCTATGGGATGAAGGAGGGAGCTGCCCGCCCTGAGTGGGGAACCACTGGCATCCAAAGCGCAGGGCCGCTAACACTGAGAGACACACTTGCCCTCCCGATGCCAGTCTGAACTGAGAACAGGAGCCCTCAGCCTGCGAACGACACCATGGCAGCATGTCCAGCTTTAGGCTGGTTTTCAGCAGCGCTGCGCAGAGCCCAGAGCCGGTGTGTGCGCGGCGGGGAAGCCGCCGCTGTGGTCCGGCCGGAGGGACAGGGCAGGAGCCACACGGAGTCTCGGCCCCGCGCCTCCCTCCCTTCCCCGGGGCGGATGCCCGTGGTCCTCCAGGTGTCGGTCGAGCTGCTCCTTCTCCCGAAGCCCATGGGAACGAGGCGTCTGCAGTGAGGGGAACCTGAAAGGACGCGTCCACCCGGAACCCCGAGTGTGGCCCACGCGGAGCGCAGGGCAGAGGACCCCCAGCTGAGGCCGTCGTGGGTCAGGGTGGCCCCATCCAGCAGTCGGTGTCCCGATAAGAGATGGAAGAGGAGAAGCGGAGGGAACAGAGCAAGGCCATGTGACAGTGGCGGGGGAGACGGGAGTCCCGTGTTCTCCAGACCAGAAGGCCAGCAGCTGCCCAAGGCGGGAGGGAGGCTGAGCCCAGGTTCTCACTCAGTCCTAGAAGGAACCGGTCTCCTGACTCTTCCTCGCAAGCTGCCTCCGTGCGTTTCTGTTACTTTAAGGCACTTGTCATGGGAGTGTTTTAAGGTTGCCATGAAACAATCCCAGAAGGCCCAGCTCTGCCCCCCAGCTCTGACAGAGGCCGGGAAGGTGCCTCGTGCTGAGGCAGCCTTTGCTCCCAGCCTCGGACCTCTCCTGAGGAGTGAGGAGCCGAACCTTAGCTGTAAGAAGCGGACAGGGTCCAGTGGAAAGGGGAGAGCTCAGCCGGGTGCCACCTGGCAGGGGCTCAGTAAATGTCACCTTTTTCTTTTCTTTTTTTTCCTGAGACAGGCTCTCGCTTTGTAGTTCAGTCTGCTCCTGAGCTCACTATGTAGCCCAGGTAAGCCTCGAACTCAGCAGTCCTCCTGCCTCCGCCTCCTAAGTGCTGGGATGACAGGCATGAGCCGCCAAACCCAGCATTTGTGGTGTGTGGTACTGATTGCCAGTGGGCATGAGCCACCATGCCAGTATTGTGGTATGTGGTTACTGGGGATCGAACCAGGGATCTTGCGCTTGCTAGGTAGGCACTGGAACCACTGAGCTAAATCTCTGGCCCCATCACCTGTTTTTTCAATCAAGAATATATGTCTTCAGAGGTCCTGAGTTAGAATCAGGGCAGAGGCCAAAGTACGTTGTTTACGACCTGTGTACAAAGATGCTTAAGGGTCATGTATCTTGCACAACCACAGAGCCTAAAGCTACCTGATGTCACCCAGAGGCCAGGTGGCATCTGTTATTGTAGGGGAAAGACACTGTGAATGGGAATTTTGCAGACACCAAAGGGGCAGATCTGCTTCTGCAGAAAAGAAACACCAAGAGAAAACAGAGAGAGAGAGAGAGAAAGGGAGGGAGAGTCACGGAAAGCAGTTTAAATCCTTAAACATGAGAGGAAAGGACAGAAAGAAGGACGGATAGAAGGACAGAAGGAGGACAGCTCAGAGAAAGCTGCCAGTGTGCTTCTCAGTGTGGTAATATCAGCCCATCAAGTGGTGCAGCAATAAAACCTTTCAGATTATTTTATACCCTTCATCAATTTGCATAAACTCTCTGCGTAAACTCTCTAAAAATCTCTGGAGCCTCTGACCCCTGAGACGCAGAGCCCACGTCTCAGGGTGTGGGTAACACGGCTCGCTGGGAAACCGCTTGACCAGTGCCCGCCGGGCTAGGAGCTTGATTCCCAGCACCGGAAAAGGGGAGAAAAATAGTTCTAGATGGCTGCCTCCAAGCTCAGCCATGAGCACACCGGCTCGGCTCCTACGGGCCTTTCCCTAAATCCCTTTTGATTTGCTTTCCCAGACTGTGAATTGGAGATACTACAGGTGCCCAGCTCTTGGAGCTATTGGTGCCAGCCCAGCACCAGGCCTGGCACGTAGTAGGTGCTCAGCAGTCTCAAACTATCACCCTTCATGTGTAACAGGAGTTTCATGCATCACTTCTGGCCAGACCAGCCCCTCAGGACTGTCTTCCCAGCTTTCGGAGCTTCCCAGGGCCGAAACTGGCAGCTCCCAGGGCCAGAGGACAGGTGGGAAGGTGGGAATCCTGCCCAGGTGGGCCTTGGCACATCTGGCACAAGGCTACTTCCTGGTTCAAAGACCAAAGGCCTCTAACAAAGAACTGTGAGGGCTCTGAGACTTCAAATGGTTCTGACACACACTCTTTTGATGGTTTCAATGTAAACAAATCCAACACATATGGATCGAATTTCTCCTGATGGGCTTAAAAATTAAGGAGAAAAAAAAGAGTCGTCTCAAGCCAAATTCATCCTGATTTTTGCCCATCTCCAGGATCTTTGGGAAATAATTGGAGACATGTCCTCACACCCCAACCAGCACTGAGCTCTACCTTTTATTTTTTTTAAATTTAATTGCTGTTATGAGTCACTTTTGAGTTGGTGGTTATTTTTATCCAGTTAATGAAGGTAATCTATAAATTACCACTGACCCAGATTCATTATTTAATAAGATTTAAATTACACACCAAGTCTTCTGGGCAGTGGGCTGGGGCCCGCTCTGACAGGGCTGTGTCTGCGTGTTCTCAGACTGCAGAGCGCCCGCCCGTCTGAGCACGTGGCCTCTATCTGTGCTACTGGGGCCCCGGTCGGTTTCCAGGCCCGGTCACTGCGCATGCTGCCGGGGGCTGGAGCTCAGTGAAGAGCACGGGGTGAGGAACCCACGCTACTCTTACCCCTGGTAACGGTGTCTGGCTCCTCTCTGGGCCTCAGTTTCCCCCTGCAGGACATGTTGGAATATTGAACCTTATGGGGTTCAGTAGAATGGTTTTGCCGTGTCGCTGTCTCTCCAAGTGTCTCCTGGGGCCCCTGGTACTCAGCACGGCGCCCAGAAGGGCTCCTTCTTCGAACGTGTTTGAGCATGGACACGGCCTCGGGCAGCTCATGCGTTCACATGGCACGCAGCTCGGGCAGAGTCCCCGCCGCACTGCGAAGCCAGTGGGTTCCAGAGCCGCGGAGAGCCAGCCGCCTCCAAACCCACACCCACCACGGGGTCCCGGCCGCTCCACACAGGCCGGGGCCCCAGGCTGCCCAGCGGGCAGGGTGCGCTTGTGTCTGAGAGGAGATGGGGCTCCCAGAGCCCAGATGCGCCCTCTCGGGGCTGCGAGAAGCCACATGGCCCTTGGCTGCCAACCAGGCCTGCGTCCAGGGAGAAGGAGGATTATTGTGGGTTTAAAACCTGCATTTGTGGTAAAATCAGAGACAGGAGATGTCATCCTCACCGCTGTCAAGGGCCCTGTGCAGTCTTGGTGACTGCGTCCGCCCCGCAGGAGGGAGACGGCCTTGAGCACATCCGGGTCCGGATCCCGACGCGCCAGCGCAGAGGCGTCCTGGCGGAGCTTCGGGTTTGCTCTTCCAGTCGCTCTGTGCCTCGCTCTTCTCTCCTGTCCCCGAGGCCTCAAGTTCCCCGCCGCCTCCGTCACCAGACAGGAAGGGACGCAGCACACTGCCGCCCTGAGCTCTGGTGTGCAGTGGTTGAGGTGGATTCATTGTGTTTTTCACTTGTGCTATTTTCTATAGTCTCAATTTTTAACATCTGCGGTGCTGTGCCTGTGACCGTGTGTAGACTCTACTCACATGACTTTGTCAGGACATGACTAATTGCATCTCGAGCTGAAGAGTGTCTGTCTCTCGGTGGCCGGTTTATCTCCCTCCGCACAGTGTCCTCAAGGTTCACAGATGTAGCAGGGGCAGAAAGCGGAATAATATTCTCTGTACGTTTTATCGTATTTGTTTATCTACTCACCTGTTCATGATCTGCGGGGTCCTTCCACGGCCTCCAAAGGGGTTTTGTTGTTTTTCCTGAGCTGGTGTCCCCACTAAGGAGCGGGGTTAAACTGCTGCTGCGAAGAACACCAGACCTTCCCGCTCCCGAGAGAAATTAATCGTCACGTCCGACACATTCCAAGAGGATAAACTTTTACTTTCCAGGAAACTGATACACTGGCAGTGAGATTATGCCTATTGCATGTTTCTGTAGGAATCTCCATTTGTTTTAGAATAAGGTTTCCCAAGCTCTGCACCACTGACCGCAGGACCAGAGAGCTCTTTGTGCCGAGTGGTCCTGGACTTCTGGCTGGAGCCCTGGCCTCCACCCACCATCCTTCTGTTTTGTTTTGTTTTTTTTTTTTTTTTTTTTGAGACAGGGTCTCGCTTTGCAGTTCAGGCTGGCCCTGAGCTCACTATGTAGCCCAGGCAAGCCTCAAACTCAGCAATCCTCCTATCTCTGCCTCCCGAGTGCTGGGATGACAGGCGTGAGCCACCACGCCCGGCACTGTGGTATGTGGTATGTGGTATTGATTGTTGGTGGGTGTGAGTCTCCACGCTCAGCATTGTATGTGGTTACCGGGGGTCGAACTCAGGACCTTGCACTTGTGAGGCAGGAGCCGGACTGAGCTAACCTTCCGGCCCTGTTCTTCTGTTTTATTGTCCCTGAATGCATCAAAAATCACCACTCAGGTGTCCCTGGTGGACAATAACCAGCAATGCATGATGCCCAGGGTGCTTTCTTAGTTGTTTTCTTTTTTAAAAGTATTTTATTTTATTTTGATTCAGGGTCTCTCTCTGTAGTTCAGGCTGGCCCTGAGCTCTCTCTATAGCCCACGCTAGTCTCGATCTCTTGTCAACCCTCCTGCCTCTGCCTCCCAAGTGCTGGGATGACAGGCGTGAGCCACCACGCCTGGCACTGTGGTAGGTGGCACTGGGGCTCAAACTTGGGACCTTGCATTTGTCAGGCAGACTCCAGAACCACTAAGCTAAATCACCAGCCCCCAGGGTGCTTTCTAATGGCCCTGCCTGAGCACAAGGCCTTGGGGCAACTGAACACTGCTGAGGGTGTAGGACTCCAGGGTCCCAGATCCTCTTTAGCTCTTCCCTTCTCCAAGCCCTTCAGAAATGCTTTGGCCTTAAAGTAAAATTAGAAAACAAGGAACTAGGTAAATAAAAGAGTCAGCAATAATATAGAGCTCTGGTCTATGAGGTTGGTGCTGGATATGTCCTGACATGTTGATATTCATTACATTTAATTATGTTTAATAAAGTGTTACATTTACTAATGTCACTAAACTTACTTGCCTGGAAAAAAAAAAGGGAGTATGTGAGTTTTTTTTTTCTTTTTTACCAAATAACCAGTTTCTTGCTGGAAGGATATTATTTATATGAGAGATAAAGTATTTGTAGCAGGTATGACAAGTGTTCATTGATGAATGGAAAAGTATGTCTCTGAAAAGAATTGCCCCAGGAAGTCACAGGTGGGGTTTTTCTGACAGGAGACAATGAGAGCTTCAGGGCAGCTCAAAACTGGTATTTATTTAACGACCAAGGGAGTTTGAGGATGGTCCACCGTGTTCAGAGGGTTTCCTGAAGGGAGGTGTCTCATTTCTTACAAATGGAGGGGGTTTTCCTTTGAAGAAGGGGGAGCTTCTGTTTGGGCTTGTCTGGGAGAATCCAGAAACAAAGAGGCACTAATACGAGTTGTCTCACACAAACTCCTCTGGTGAAACTCCCGAAAATCATCTATGGAGAAGCCTTACCCACTATGGGTGTGTGTGTGTGTGTGTGTGTGTGTGTCTGCTGGAGTTATTTACATACATGCACCAGTAGGTACAGGTGTGAAACAGGCAGGGACTGTCTTATTTATGATTTCTCATTTGGCCCTGGAAGCAAGGCTGACCCAGGACCCTAACACCTTCTTTTAAAAACTATATAGATATAATCGTCTGTTGCAAAAAGGAAGAAAAGAATGAATATGATCATCTCTACTTTCAAACCAAGTACTACACTCCACTATTAATACTGTGCGTACTTCATGGAACGCTTAGCAAATGCGGAAAAGTCTAGAAACTAAATTATCCCCTTAAATTGATCACCCTGTGGTCATGGCTGAAAAAAGGTTGCTATTTTTCCCTTTGCTCTTTTGTTTTTATTAGTGTGAATATATGCAGATCATCGCTTTTCTGATTTTTCAGTTTTCTAATTTCACTTTCTCTTGTACCCTTAAGTATTTTTCCAGGGAAATATGAGTTTTAAAGAAAAGTGACCGACAGTGAGCCACAAAAACGCGGCTGCCCTATACGGCTGCGCTTCGTGCGCACTGTGCAAACCAGGTGGCAACATTGTCAGTGGCTCCACTTGAAAAACAACGCTGCTGATTCCAGAGAAATAACCGTGAGCAGTGCAGGGATCTCAGCTGAGCAAGGTGCTCCTCCTTCACCTCCAGGACGGAGGCCAGAGAGCGGCCCTGTCTGTCCAGGTCAGGTGGGCTGGGTGGGAGGAGGGGCGGTGCCCTGCCGCCCAGGTACATGGTGTGAATTCAGCTATGCACCCACGGAGCAGGGATGAATTCTGGAGTCTCAGTTACACCCCAATACAGCTGTTGTTTTTTTTTTTTTTTTTTTTTTGAGACAGGGTCTTGCTTTGTAGTTCAGGCTAGCCCTGAGCTCATTGTGGAGCCTCGGCAATCCTCCTGTCTCTGCCTCCTGAGTGCTGGGATGACAGGCATGAGCCACCATGCCCAGCAATACAGCTGTGTTTTTAAAGGTGAGAGGGCAAACTCACCCTCAGTAGTCAAGCAGCCCCCAGCAGGGAGGCACCGTTGTTATAGCAGCTGTTTCATGGAGCAGAGAGCCAAGCTCCAAGAGGGGCCTTTTCCCTTGGGTCACTGCCCTGTGCGTGGGCAGGGTCCTCGCCTGGCATGGCTGTGACACGTGGCAGCGCGTGGAGGCCTAGCCTGGCCTTCGGGCTGTGTCTGCCCCTCTGACTGTCCCTCCAACTTCCTGTTTTGGGTGCTGGGGGGGACAGGATGGGGAGGAAGGACTCAGCAGGAGCACAGGGGCCGCCGCTCCTGTGCAGCTCGGGGGTGCGAGGGCCCCCCAGGCCTGGGTGGGTTGCATCTCAGCTGTTTGATTTACCGGCTGTGTTTTGCAGAGCGGAGACAAGGCAGCACTTCCGCTGGGTGGTCTGAAGCTGTACCACGAAGCGCCAGCTGGGCTCAGAGTCCCCCTCCATGCCAGGCAGGATCCTCAGAGGCCATCCAGCAGACATGACAGCGGGTGGGCAGTCGGGGACCCAGCGTGGAAATGCTGACTGGGTGTTGTTGCCCAGTGGGCCAACGGCTTTGGGCTCATCTCACCCCGAGAGCTTCTCCGTGCATCTGTGTGTCGTGGCGCTGTCTTTGCCTGCGTCTGGGGCAGCCAGGCTCCCAGCGCTGCCAGCCAGGGTTGGCAGGACTCGGGTCTTGGGGCCCGGGGCCACTGGCTGTGTCCAGGGTGCAGAGCTTTGGGGGCAGCAAAGTGTCAGCCTGCAGGGCTCGGGCACGGCCTCGAGGCTGGCCTTCTCCAGAGCCAACTTCTCTTCTTCCCAGGGAGCATCAACTCTGAATTCCCCCACAGCAACTTATGGATATGATAAAAAGATCAGACAGGGCCAGGCGTGGTGGCTCACACCTGTAATCCCTTCACTCGGGAGGCAGAGACAGGAGGATTGCTGAGTTTGAGGCTTGCCTGGGCTGCATAGTGAGCTCAGAGCCAGCCTGAACTACAAAGCGAGACCCTGTCTCAAAAAAAAAAAAAAAGATCAGACAGGGCTGGGCATGGAAACTGAGGCAGGAGGATCTCAAGTGGGAGCCCAGCCTGGGCGGCTCAGTAAGACCTTTCTCAAAATAAAATGAAGTCGAGAAGCCTGGGCTCGGTGGTAGGGCCTTGCTAGCAGTGTGAGGCCTGGTTCCGTGCCCAGCACCGCGGGGAAAAATTTGAATGGATCAATGTGCTGTAGTGTAACCCGACCACGGAGAATTACTTGGCGGTAAGCAGGAATAAGCTGCCGGGCTCTGAGGGAGAAATGCGTATCTCTAAGAGAGTGAGGTCTGCTGAAAAGACTGCACGCTGTATGATTCCAGAGGATTCTGGAAAAGACAAAATTATAGAAGAAGAGCAGCCGTCACCAGGGGCTGAGGCAGGAGGTGGACGGGGGCGGGGACGGAGCAGAGGCTGGGCTCTTGTCGGGCGTCTCACGGAAAGCGGGGCCTGTAGGTGCTCATAGCGCATCACTGTTGGCGTCGCGCTGGATGCCTGCACCAGGGTCTGGGTTGGGAGGGGACGAGTGCTTTTCCCTCCAGCTCTCAGACAGAGTTGGCTGTTTCCACCCCATGGCCTTTGCCCATGCGGTGCCCTCTGCCTCCTCCCGCCGCGGCTTCGTCCTCATCTTCCAAGTAAAAGCTATGTCAGAAGATAAGAGAATAGAAGAGCCTCCCTGTTACCCCACTGAGAGGAGATTTATTCTAGAGATTTCTGAGACTCAGCTGTTTTGCTGCCCCATAAACACCCCAGAAATCTGCTGTTTCTTTCTTTTTTTTTTTTTTTTTTTTTGCTTTTTGGAGACAGGGTCTCGCTTTGTAGTTCAGGCTGGCCCTGAGCTCACTATGGTGCCCAGGCAAGCCGCCGCGAACTCAGCAATCCTCCTGTCTCTGCCTCCCAAGTGCTGGGATGACAGGCGTGAGCCACCACGCCCAGCATTATATGTGGTAACCGGGGATCGAACTCAGGT
>PVIC010006170.1:0-55126 GCA_004025085.1 Thryonomys swinderianus | reverse complement strand
TCTCTGCCTCCCGAGTGCTGGGATTACAGGCGTGAGCCACCACGCCCAGCATTATATGTGGTTACTGGGGATTGAACTCAGGTCCTTGTGCTTGCAAGGCAGGCGCCGGAACCACTGAGCTAATCCTCCGGCCCTGTTTTGTTTTTTTGAGACAGGGTCTCGCTTTGTAGTTCAGGCTGGCCCTCAGCTCACTATGTAGCCCAGGCAAGCCTGGAGCTCAGCAATCCTCCTGCATCTGCCTCCTGAGTGCTGGTATGACAAGAGAGAGCCACCATGCCTGGCACTGTGGTATGTGGTATTGATGGCTGGTGGGCATGAGTCACCACGCCAAGCATTGTATATGGTTACCAGGATAGAACTCAGGGCCTTGTGCTTGCTTAGGAGGCAGGCACAGGAACCACGGAGCTAAATCTCCAGCCCCTCTACAAAACTTTGAAAGTAGAATTAATGGCAGTACTTCTCAATCTTTTTAATGAAATTGAAGGGGAAGCATACTCCCCAAATCATTCCTTGAAACAATCATTACTTCAATTCGAAAGGCAGAGAAAGATCCCACCAAAAAAGAAAACTACAGGCCAATCTCTTTAATGAACATTGATGTAAAAATCCTCAATAAAATACTGGCAAACAGAATACAGAGTGTTATCAAGAAAATCATACACCCCGATCAAGTTGGATTTATCTCAGGGATACAAGGCTTGTTCAACATATGTAAATCAATCAATGTAATACACTATATTAACAGACTCAAGGACAAAAAACCTATAGTCATCTTAATAAATGCAGAAAAACATTTGACAAAATCCAACACTAATTCATGATCAACATCCTACAGAGAATCAGAATAGATAGACTTTTTCTCAATCTGAAACAAGCTACTTATGAGAAACCAACAGTCAGCATCATACTTAATGGGGAAAAAATGGAACCTTTTATACTAAAATCAGTAATGAGAAAAGGATGCCCACTCTCACCATTCTTATTCCATATAGTATGGGAGACATTATCCATAGCAATCAGGTAAGACAAAGATATAAAAGGAATAAAGGTAGGAAAGGAAGAAATTAAATTGTCATTATTTGCCAATGATCTGATACTCTATCTAGAGGATCCTAAAAACTCAACCAAAAGACTACTAGACTTAATTACCATATTTAGTAGGGTTGCTGGATATAAGGTCAATGCTCAAAAATCAACAGCCTTTGTCTACACAAACAACACATTCACTGAAAGAGAAATTGAGGAGTCAATCCCTTTCACAATAGCACCCAGAAAAATGAAATATCTAGGAATCAATCTAACAAATGTGGTGAAAGACTTCTACTCTGAAAACTATAGGACTCTGAAAAATGACAGAAAAGGATATCAGAAAGTGGAAAGATATCCCTTGTTCCTGGGTAGGGAGGAAAAACATTGTCAAAATGGCTATATTTCCACAACTACTATACAGATTCAATGCAATTCCAATTGAAATTCCAATGGTATACTTCACAGAGCTATAGAAAATAAGATAAAAATTCATGTGAAACCACAAGAGACCTAAAATAGCAAAAACCAATTCTAAGCAACCACAACATGGCAGGGGAAATTATAAATCCCAACTTAAAATTCTACTATAAAGCCACTGTGATAAAAACTGTATGGTACTGACAAAGTAACAGACCCAAGGACCAGTGCAACAGATGAGAAGATCCAGACACAACCCTGATACACTAAGGCACCTTATCTTCAACAAAGGAGCCAAACATCCCCAACAAAGGAAAAATAGCTTCTTGAACAAATGGTGCTGTAAAAACTGGGCTTTAACCTGCCAGAAACTAAAGCTAGACCTATCTCTTTCACCATGCACAAAAATAAATACACAATGGATATGAGACCTAAACATTAAAACAGAAACAATAAACCTGCTAGAAAACAGGTTAGGTAAAACTCTTGGAGACATTGGCTTAGGCTGAGACTTCATGAATAAAACCTCTATAGCACAAGAACTAGCAGAAAGAATCAACAAATGGAATTTCATCCTACTAAAAAGATTCTGCACAGCAAAAGAAATCACTGGAACCACTAAAAGGCAACTAACAACATGGAAAAAAAGTCTTTACTAGCTATTTGTCAGACAAAGGGCTAATATCTACAATATACAAGGAACTTAAATCAGTCTCCCCATTGTAAAGACCCATTTCAAAAATGGGCATCTGAAATGAACGGACACTTCTCAGAGGCAGAAGTCAAAGCAGGCAAGAAGCATATGAAGAAATGTTCAACATCACTGGTCATTTGAGAGATGCAAATGAAACAACACTGATATTCCATCTCACTCCACAAAGAATGGCTGCTATTACAAAATCAATCAACAATAAATGCTGGCGAGGTTGTGGGCAGAAAGGAACCCTTCTCCTTTGCTGATGGGATGGTAGACTTGTGCAACCATTGTGGGGATCTGTGTGGACATTCCTCAGAAAACTAGTGCTAGAAGTCCCATCCGACCCTGCTATTGCCCTGCTGGGAATATACCCAAAGGAATTTAAAAAATCACATTGGAAAGCCAGAAGTACACCCTTGTTCATAGCAGCTCAGGTCATGATTGCTCAGTCCTAGAAACAACCCAAATGCCCATCAACTGGAGACTGCATAAAGAAGATGTGTTTTTAATGGAGTATTACTCTGCCATAAAGAATGACAAGATTCATTCATTTATGTGCCAATGGAGACACCTGCAGGACACACTAATAGGCGAACTAAATAGAACACAGATATACAAATGCCGGATCTTTTCTTTGATGTAAGCACCTGTAGAAGTAACAGAACTCCAGAATGTATTATAGTTTTTGTAGAATGGGAAATATAAAAAAGGAATTTGGTGTGGGAATGTAATGAGGGGGAGGAATAAATATGATTCAGAAAAAAATAAGAGTATGTATATGGGGGGGTGAGCAGGGATAGAGTAAAAATGAGAATTGACCTCTGTCACATATTGGTACAAATTCCCCAATGTTGTGTGTGATTGTGAGCTGTGTATATAATGTACCAATAAAGTTTACTGAATAATGAAAAAAAAATTTCTATCATGAATGAAAATTTTGAGTCACTTAAATGTGAAATGACAATGCTAATAACTAAAGGTTATTAAATTAATTTTAACTATAAAACATTGTTTTACCTTTAAACATTGATTATATCTTTAAAATATGGAGACAGAGGGAGAAATGAAGATTTCTATTGTCTTTTAAACAGTTTATCCCACTTAAGTTATGTTTTTAATATTCTTATTACTTGAAAAGTACTTGTGAAATAAAAAATACCTCCTGTGAAATAGGAAAACCAATTGTGTACTGTCGTCTATGCCAAAGTAATTAGTTTTTCAGAGGTTAGTAGTTTTATTTTAGCATTTGAGGATCATCGGTATTTCATCCTACTGTATTTTTGTATTTCTACATAATTGTGTCACTGAAGTGATTTTAGGAGAATCCTGTTCTATAGCATTCATTTAAATTTTATTTCCATCTTATCAATTAGTTGCTTAGCAACTCTGTCATTGAAACTATCAGATTTAATCTCTCATGAAAATGTCAGCTAGAAAATGCACTGGTTGAGAATTTTTACAATATTTTAGAATTGTATAGTCCTGGAAAGATGAATGACTCATTTATTTTTCCTCTTTTAATGGTTCATTTGATGTTTATAGGCTTTATTTGTATGCTTTTGTAGCAATTTTCTTTTGACATCAATTATTTAGAAGTTAAATACATTTTCATATCTTCAGGAGATGTTATTCCAAATACTTAATGATTTGTTCATGTATTAGTTCTTAGAAAGATTAGTCAATCTCCTAAATCAATTAGTTAAATTATTTTAACTGAACATCTGCTATGCTCAAAGTATTAGGAGGATTAGTGCTGGAGAGTTATGACTTCTATATTCATTCAAAGTGATTAAATTTTCTTTTGGGATCAGACATATTGTTATTACAATTCACAAGAAAAGCTGTTTTTCATAATTAGCAAGTACAGAAAGTGTAGAAGTCAAAAGAATAAGCCAAACATTATGTTTTGGTGTAATTTAAAAATAATTATAACATTTTTTTGGATACTACAACTTGGCTCAGAAAAAAAAGATTTCTAAATAAAGAAAATAAATATTTTTATGAATATTTTTGAATAACATCCAAATTTAAAATGGAATCTTCTTAAGGCATTTAAAACTTTTCTCTTGTCATTTCAATGCCATTAGTATAAAATTTAAAACAAAATTTTTCTCATTTAAATATATTCTACCACTAATGAAATAGCTGCTAAATATAATTTATATTATCAAATAAGACACCTGAAAATATCTACAAAGAAAGCAGCACTACTTTGAAAATGTATGTGCTCAGAAACTGAATGTGATTGTACTTTATACTCTTTAATTCATTCAGTTAAATATTTATTGAACCCATCTCATATATAGAAATTAGAGCAGGCTATAAATAATTCAGAAGCAAGGAGGCCAAAAATATACATTACATATTTATAAATGAACTATAAATTTAACTATCACCCTTACAAAAATTTTAGAAATAATTTCATGTTAGTTGCAACAAGAAACTAATGCACAGTAAATTCAATCAAAAGTAAAATTAATTACTTTTTCATTAAAAAGTAGGCATTTTTAAAGATACCAAAAAGAAAAAAATGAAAAATAACTGAATTTGGGCATCAATAAATATGAATACTCAAATTCTTCCTAATCAATAAATTATAAATCATAATACATAATTTAGAATTGATATTACATAAAAAAGCAAATATATAGAAAATAAAATTCATTTCATAGAAAAGTACAGAATCAAAATCTCGAGTATAAAATTGTTATACTTCTCTAGCTAATGAAGGTTTGTCAAAACTAAATTTTATTTTTCCTTGTGGCAGCATTTCATTGTTCACTTAGTCTGTTCTATTGGCCAGTTAGAATATTGATCAAATACTGAAAGCTATTACTAAAATTCTTTAATAGCCAACAGAATTAGTAAACAGGATCACTGAATTTAAGTTAACTATATTCTAATCTCTAATATTTACTTTTCATTTTGTTTTGTTTTAGGTACCAAGGATTGAACTTGTGACGTTGTACTTGTGAGGCAGGCACCCAAACCACTATGCTCAGTCCCCAGTCCCTGTTCACTCATTTTCTTAAAACTTTCTTTTACAAAGACACAACTAAAACGAGTTTCTCTATTGTGGTGAGCTATAGTTTTGTCTGTTATTTGACATCATTTCTAAAACAATAATTACAATAATGATTTTCTATATAAATAGAAAACTAGAATTAATGATTTATGATTTAAATGAAAAAAGACATTAATTTATTCTATGTTCTTTCCAAAATGCCCAACTTGCTAGGGAAAAACCTTACATAGCATACCAAGTTGGTAGTACAGCTTTAATTCGTATAATACTTCATAAAACCAGTAGATAAATCAAGATATAAATAAAAATCACAGAAAATGACAGCTTCTTCTCTTGAACATGGGTCTAAAGGACTGTGGAGTGGCACAGGAATATCCAGATACCACCCTGAGAAACTGCTAAAGTGCCCACAATCTTCTTCTGAGTTGAAAAGAGCCCAGGGTTCTTCTGCAAAGGGAATGCAATGTGCTGTGCATCCTATGAGGCTCTGATATGCGGCCAGCTGCCCTGCCCTGCCTGTCCTTCGTGTTCAAGGCTCAACCAGTGTGGATAATGTTGGCAGAATTCTTCCCTTGCCTTCCTCTTGGGATTAGCCAGAGACATAGACAGGAACCAGCTTGAAAACAGGAAGTTTTTCATTCCTTTGGCTCCTTTTAATTGGTCTTACAAAGGAGTTTTTTCTACAGTTTTCCTCCAAAACCTTTTATTTCATCCCTGTTATTCAAAATATCATGCTGAACCACATGCCTTTAGAGTCATCTGGATAATTTTCACTGTTTCTGCTCAATGATTATTATCATCATTATTATTACTACTAAGACCATCCACACTGAACATATGGGTGAATTTGTAGAGAACTGGTCATCTTTAAAATATCAAACCCAGAAACTAGCACACTTGCTTTACCAAGGACATACATTCTCAGCCCTCTAAATACTTAAGCCATAAATATGGAGAAACTCTATTATAGTATTTAGAATTTCTGCTGTTTAATTTCTATCAATGTTATTTTTGTGGTGTAACTTTTCCTAGATTATTTCTCAGGTATTTGACATTGTGTGTTTCATTAAATGATTTTATTCCAACGGATTGTGACAGCTATGGCCATACCCTGAACTCTACAGAGACAGCTGAGGAGCAAGAGGAGGTCAGATGGACAACTCTGTGCCACTATGTCTCAGTCAGGAAACAGATAATGACGGGCAAAGGAGACCTTAAGATGTCAACCAGCAAATGTTCTCAGTGAATTCTTTATCAAAACTGCCAGCAGAAACACAAGAAATACTCAGATGTCAGCCAATTGCTCTATTTCCAACAAAGGCTAAGAGAGGTAGGCATTTTTCTTATCACTGAAACATAAACGTCCCTCTACCCACTTCATTCCTTTGAAAGAAAAAATTAAAATTAAAAAAAACAAAAGAAAAAAATCCAATAAATTTGATATAGATTAACTGTTTACATGCAATGATCCAAATCTCAATAATTTTTAAAAACTTTATCAGTTTTGATATTTGACAGTTTATCACATGCAATAATGATGGTTTCATTTCTTCCTTGTAAATTTCTATGAACTTAATTTCATCTTTATGGCCTAGCTACACTGACTCAAGGGTGGTATTTTATATAAAATGTAAAAGACTGTTTCCATATTCCTTTAATATGGTGAATTACATTAATTGCCTTTGCAATGAAAAATTCCTCTTCGTTTTATGACATAAATCCCATTTAGGCTTTTACAGTGATAAATTATACTGACTTTCTTGGAATGAGCCATATTAGTCATTAGTATCTCTCAATTTGATTAAGTAATATTGTATCAGTTATTTTAAAATTATTTTAAAAGCTATAATAATGAAAGAATGGCAACTTTTTATACTCATATTAAATTATGTGATAGCCTTCTAAAAAGAGCTGACACATATTTTATCTTTTTCTATTTTTCAAAAAATAATTTGCATTTTAAAATACCTAAAATATTATTTGTATATAGTTCAGCTTTGTTTCTTTAATTCACTCTATTTTTCCCTTTGTATTTACAACTTGAAATAATTCTAGTTATATTGTGTGCACACATACCATTTTAGTCAACATTCATGTCATTTTTGTCATCCTTCAACTTGCTTTGAAGTAAATAAATATGTGTACTTTTTTTTTTTGGAGACAGGGTCTCGCTTTGTAGTTCAGGCTGGCACTGAGTTCACTATGTAGCCCAGGCAAGCTTTGAACTCAGCAGTCCTCTTATCTCTGCCTCCTGAGTGCTGGGATTACAGGCGTGAGCCACCACGCCCGGCACTGTGGTATGCGGTATTGATTGCTGGTGGGCATGAGTCTCCACGCCCAGCATCATATGTGGTTACCGCGGATCGAACTCAGGACCTTGCGCTTGCAGAGCAGGCACAGAAACCACTGAGCTAACCCTTCGGCCCAGATATGTGTATTTTTAATTCACTTAATTTCACAATTTTTTTAAATTACACATTCATTTTTCTGTTTGCATTTGTGATTAAACATCCCTTCTTTACTTTGAAAAAAATTATTGTTTTGGTAATTTTTTAACATTGCTCAATATGAAAACCCTTAACTCCATTTGTTCCACATAATTTTTACATTATTGTCATATATTGTAATTTTTACCATATTTTAACTCTGCAGTATACTGCTATTATTTCACTGATAGTCAACAATTTTTAATATCTACACATTTTTCTTAACATACCTATAGGTATGAGGAAAGCATTTCCAAGTTTTTGAAATAGGTTGTCAGGCCTTTTTTCCTGGCATCCTATCCAGTTTGAATTTATGTGAATATGCTGTGCATGGTTTTGTGAATACTTTCACAAATGTATTAATGTCTACACCACTGCTCTCATATTTTCCACTGACATGTTTTAAAGTCTAGTAAAACTTGCATTCTCTTCTCTCTGCTCTTCAAAGAAAACCATCAAGTAAATTTCACTTCAGATACTGACATTTCAGATTTTGAAAAATACTTATTTTACAATATTCCATTTTTCACATTGTATATCTTGTCTATTTATGTAATTATTTATTTATTACTACACTAAAGGATGCTCTTGTATTGCTCTTTTAAGACATTTTTCCTCAGGAGACATGTAACTTTTCCTTTCTTAGTTTGAAAAGTATAATTTATCTTCCACCTTTTATTTTAGTTAATGTAAGTATTTATGACTTTTGGCAGAGTTTGATATTGTTTTTTTCTTGTTTTGTTTTTGTTTTTTGAGACAGGGTCTTGCTTTGTAGTACAGGCTGGCCCTGAGCTCACTATGTAGCCCAGGCAAGCCTGGAACTCAGCAATCCTCCTGCCTCTGCCTCTGGAGTGTTGGGATTACAGGTGTGAGCCACCACACCCAGCACTATGCTATGTGGTATTGATTGCTGGTGGGTGTGAATCACCACGCCCAGCATTGTTTGTGGTCACCAGGATTGAACTCAGGACCTTGTGCTTGCAAGGCAGGAGTTGGAACCACTAAGCTAAATCTCCAGCCCTGATATTGAGTTTCTAAGATGCATCTTTCAATTACCTGCATCTTTTAAACCATTAGAAAAATCTGTTTATGATTAAAACTTTTTGCTGTATGAGTCCAATTCAATATATTTTTGCTCACACAAGATACAATCTTAATAAAAAATATGATAGGATCCAAGCGAAAAATTATCAACTGGCAGAATGATTATTATTATGTGACACTAAACACCACCGATTTCTATAAGGATGAAATAATTTGTATGTATCCACCAAATAACACAGAATCTGCTTAATAAAATGGGAAGTACAGAAAACTGAGAGGTAAATATCAAAAGTCTTTTACCTCCCTGTAATATGTCCTTTATCTTATAACCCAATATCCTGTAGCTTCAGATTTAACAGAGGTTTGTTTTGATGGGTGCCTACGGAGCACTGCAGAAAGGGAGCTTCTTCTGTATAAGACATTTCATTTTACACCTCATTAAACCGTGTGACTATTCTCCTTTCTGCAATGCACTCTGACTCATAAATCCTCAGACTCCAGTTTTAGTAAATATATGCAGTCTAGGTCTGTCTTCTATGAATAATAGCATATGGCTCAAAATTCTTGAACAGCAAATGGTAAACAAAATCTGATGAGTGTTTCCATTCTGAATGATGACTACTTTTGGAACGAGTATTTATTAAAGCCTACACACTGATCTGCTAAAATTGACTGAAAATGACATTTGGTTTGTAACTTAAAACAAGGGAATTCACATTTCCTAAAAAAAATCAGGCACCTTTCACACCTGAATGTTGATCATTAGTAAAAAATATAAAGAAAATGAACTTTAAAGAAATTACTTTTATTAGTAAAATATTTTATGTGAATTTAAGCAAAATTATTCATATATTGGGATGTATTTCCTTTTGTTATTTTTACTGGTATGTTTGCAGTATACAACAATCACATTCTCTATGGACATGTGCTTCAAAATGATAATTAATATTCCACATGTAATATTAAAAATACTATCCTAGGAGAAAGAATCAACAAATGGGATCTCATCCTACTGAAAAGCTTCTGCACAGCAAAAGAAGTCGCTGGAACTGCTAAAAGACAACCAACAACATGGGAAAAAAATCTTTACTAGTTGTTTATCAGACAAAGGGCTATTATCTACAATATATAAAAAACTCAAACAGATCAGCCTCCCCAAGTTTAAAGACCCAATTCAAAAATGGTCATCTGAAATGAACAGACACTTCTCAGAGGCAGAAGTCAAAGCAGCCAAGAAGCATATGAAGAAATGTTCAACATTACTGGTGATTGGAGAGATGCAAATGAAAACAACACTGAGATTTCACCTCACTCCACAATGAATGGCTGCAATCACAAAACCAACCAACAATAAATGCTGGTGTGGCTGTGGAGAGAGGGGAACCCTTCTCCACTGTTGGTGGGATTGCAGACTTGTGCAACCATTGTGGAGATCCCTGTGGAGATTTCTCAGAAAACTATGACTAGGGGTCCCATTTGACTCTGCTATCCCCCTGCTAGGAATATACTGAAAAGAATTTTAAAAATCACATCGGAAAGACAGATGTACACCCTTATTCATAGCAGCTCAGTTCGTGATAGCTCAATCTTGGAAACAACTCAAATGCCCATCAACTGGAGAATGGATAAAGAAGATATGATTTTTTTCTAAAATGGAGTATTACTCTGCCATAAAGAATGACAAGACCGAGCCATTTAGGTGCAAATGGAGACACCTGGAGGATATACTAATAAATGAAATCAATAGATCACAGATAGGCAAATTCTGGATCTTCTCTTTGACATGAACACCTGTAGATGCAAATGAGCTCTAGAAAGTAGGACAGCTTTTATAGAGTGGGAAATTTCCACAGGAAATTTTGTGTGGGGATGTAATGAGGGGAAGGAATAAATATGATACAGAAAGAAAATAAAAGAGTATGTATAAAGGGGGTGGGGAGGTGTGGGTGGGTAGGGATATGGGTAAAAATGAGAACTAACTTGTGTCATATACCGGCACAAATTCCCCAATGTTATATGTGATTGTGAGATGTATATAAATTGTACCAATAAATAATTCAATTTTAAAAAATACTATCCTAGAATATTTTAACATTGTCTAGGATATTTGACATTGTCTAAGTTTGTAAAGTTACGAACCCTAAGGCACTTAAGACATGTTGGCTTCATCCTTACTTAAAATCTACCACTCCTTTGAAATACAGACATACCTTCAAATTCAAACAAACCTTAATATTCACGACACAATTTTCTTTTTTTTTTTTTTTTAGACAGGGTCTCGCTTTGTAGTTCAGGCTGGCCCTGAGCTCATTATGGAGCCCTGGCAAGCCACCGCGAACTCAGCAATCCTCTTGTCTCTGTCTCCCGAGTGCTAGGATTAAAGGCATGAGCCACCACGCCCTGCAGTGTGGTATGCAGTGTTGATTGTTGGTGGGCGTGAGTCTCCATGCCCAGCATTCTATGTGGTTACCAGGGATCGAACTCAGCACCTTGTGCTTGTGTGGCAGGCACCGGAACCACTGAGCTAACCCTCCGGCCCCCACAATTTTCTTTTTACATGGGTTATCTGGCCTTTGAAGACATTAATTCCTGTTTCTCAAATAAAATCCAGAACCTATAAATTCAATGCTATGGAGAATAAGAATGGAAAAATATATAATCATTTTTCAACTTTAAAACAATTTTACTGTGAATCTTGTAGTTATTTTGCCAAACAACTCACATTTTTATATTGGATTTCTGCATTTTCATTTGAGAAATAAAAGTTTTCCTTGCAAAACTTTTTCTCACTTTTTTAATATATATGGAAAAACTCATGAATAGGATATGGTTTACTCAACATACAAATTCATTTATTATATATTTGTTTAAATTTAATGTTTGAGTTTTTTCTACAGATTTATGAACACAGTCATATCAATATATAGATCCAGAAATAATTTCTCTATAGCTCTGGTTATAATTCTTAAATATGGAAATAAATATCGGCATTTTGGAGTCTGATAGGCCTCATGTACCTGTATGTCTATTTCTTTTCCTGTAAAGTTTTCTGTTATCTCTCACAATAGATTTTTTATGCCTTTTACACTATCTCCTGCTTCCTCAGTGACTCCAATCAGTCTTATATTATTTTTCTTAGAGTCATCTAGAAGCTGTTAAATTGATTTCTCATAGTCCCTTGCTCTTTTCCATAGATTATACCTTTCCTGCTCGTTGGCTCTATGTTGTCTTCTAGGTCTGAGATTCAGTTCTCTGCTTCATTCATCCTACTGCGCAAGCTTTCTTTCTCCTTCATCATTCCCTGGAACTCTGCTTGAAGCTGTTTAAAAGGTTCCATTGCTTCTGCTATCTTGGATTCTATCATCTCACTGATCTCTTCTTTAATGATGTCTTTCATTGTGGACAGTATCCCTGTTTTGATCTCAGAGATGAGTTCTGATTTCCATTTTACTAGATCCGCTTCTTTAGTTACCATCTCCAAGAGTCCTGGTGTTTGAGTTTCAGTTTGCCCTATTTCCCTTTTCTTTGAATTTCCCTGTGTTGGTAATCTTTGTGTCTGGATTTTTGTGTATTTTCTCATTTCTACTCTTTCATTTTTATTAATGCTCTTCTTTGCCTGATGACAGGGCAATGTTTGTTGCTGGGGCCTTTTGGATATGGCACTTTCCTGGGGAGTCCTCCTTGAATCTGTAATGACCCTTGAGAGTTCTCAGTTCTGACACATCATGGGAGGTATTTGAGCAGAACAATCACATTATGTTTGTTACCATAATACAATCAATGCCAATATCAGTATTAAACACAGTGAATAAGATAAAAAGTTTTGTTAAATTCTATTCTGAAGACTTTGAGCTTATGAGTCACCTCTATGTCTATATGCCAGAATTTAGAATTAATCAGCAATGTGTATACAACATATAGATTGTAAATATACCTCCCGAACCCTTTGGGGATAAGAGGTCACTGGGGAATCAGGGAGGTAGGGAGACAGGAGGAGAATGAAATAGGGTTAGCAGATTTATGAAGATCACCTATACCCTAGAATCTCATATATGCCAGCAGGTAATAGAGGATAAAAGGGCATATGTACAACAGTACCAACTGTGTGCTGTAAGACCATTGGAGACTTTTCACACCTTCTTATAATAATACAGAAGAAGAAATAGGGCAGCCGAAGAATCTTTTAATTCTGGGTATTGCTTCTGACAGGAAGATAGGAGAGGGTGTGGGGACAAGAAGTGAATAGAGGGATCTAGGAGTAGATGGCAAAATAGAAGCTAGAACTCCCCCCCCCCCGTTTTTTTTTTTTTCTTGCCTGGTCTCTCAGTGCAGCTCTAGGAGCATGTCTCCTGTGGAGGGATGCAGGAGATGGCTCTGGCTCCTCTAGGACCTGACTGTCACTGCACAGCTTCTGGGTACAGTGGGCCGGTGGTCAGGCTTCAGTCTTCTGCCGCCTCCGGAAACAGATGGCGCCCGGTAGCCGAGTCCGCACTGCTCTGGAATAAAGTGGGCCAGTGGACATCCCTCAGTCAGCTGGAAACAGATGGCACCCAGTAGCCGAGTCCATGTTGCTCCGGGATACTGTAGGCCGGTGGGTGGCCCTCAGTCCGTGGGAAATGGATGGCGCCCAGTAGTCGAGCCCACGTTGCTCCCGGGTTCCAGTGGGCCAGTGTGTGGCCCTCAGTCCGCCGGAAACTGAATGGCCCCATGAAATATTTACATTTTCTAAAATTTATGGGCATCTGTACATCTAAATATCATATTTACATGTAGTGATATTCAGATGATTTTACATTCAGAAACAAAATTCTAGAAGCATAATATTTCTTAAAGTGGTTTATCTCAGGAAGATTTTGATGTGAAAATGTTTAATTTTGCATTCAAGTTACACAAAATTGTAATAATTTAAAATGTAGTTTTAGAATATAGGTTCTTCTGGTGCTTACAACACATACAAAAGATAAGACCTAAATCTATTTGGACACAAATATAGATATTCTTGTAAATTGGAAAGCAGTTACTCAAACCTTTGTTAATCATACCAGATTCTATGAATAGGGTTTCTCCTTAAAATGCATTCTGAGGCATATAGTTTTGATCCTTTTCAAAATAAATCTTTACAGAAACAACTGAACTCAGTAAGTTTAAGATATATGCTCCTGATTTAAAAGGATCATTAATTTCATTGCAAAATTTAAGCAACTGGTATATAGAAAGAAGCCCATGTACATAGAATAAACATTTTAAAATAAGTCTATTGAGTCTCCTTGTCTAAACATTGTTTTCAAGGATATAGAAAAGTAAACACAGTTATTCAATGGAATTTTCAGTGAGTCAGGTGGCATAGATAAATCCCTGTCCTGATGAACTGAAGTTTTCTGTTCCTATCTCACATGTGGCCTGTGAACTTTGGCTTCTCTCTTGCTCACGATCTTTAACAGAATTGCAACCGAGTTCCTCTTTCCATGGGTCCACTTGTTAGCTATAGTTTTATTACATTTTCGTCAGTGGTATATGGGGATGGGAGATGACACTTCTGTAAGCACTGGTTTTTGGCCGGCTGTTAAAAGCTTCCACTCTGTCTAGTTTCAAGCTACCAGTGTGAAGTCACTGAAAAAAAAAAAAAGGAGCTGGAAAGAAATATGTATAGGAAGCCAACCCCAGCATTTCACCAACTGAAGACTCATTTGGCCTCTTTTCATCTTTATAAAACCTTAAAATGGTTCAAAGTTCCTTAAAATGCATCATTGTTGTGAATATATGTACAAGCCAGTGTATCTTTGAGTGTCTATAGGTGTTTATATTTTTCTGATCTTTTGATGTTCCCATGATGATGTCATAATGGCTGATATTCTATAAAAAGGTTGTTGAAACATTTTTCATCACAAATTGAAGATGACATGGCACAAGATCACTGTTTAATTGTAGTCTTAGTTCTCAGTAAGAAATAACCTTTTGTTTTTATAAATAACTGGTCTTTGGAGCTCGAAACTTACTAGTCGATAGTTTACCAAATCCTATGTAAAACGTGGTTTCTGTGACCTAATGAAGTCTCCTGAGAAGAAGACAGTCTGGGACTTGCAGAAAATCTGGGCTAAAATTTCCTATGAGTAGAAAATAAAACTTCAAGATTCAGTTCAACGAATGTCTGGCAGTGTGATTCCTCACATTTTACACGACAGCTCTCTTTTTGTTAAATAATGGAGTATTGGAACTAACAGCAAAAGCTTACAACATCCTTTTAAGTAGGTAAGAAGTTATTCACATAAAGGGCTTTGCGTCGCAATCTCAGCTCAAGTAAAATTTTATTAACAAGTCATATAACCTTGGTTTTCTTTCTAAAGTGCCTCTGAATGAGGTATGATTTAAACTCTTTACTTTAGTTGTCATAATACTTTTTACTACAAAAAGTCTAGAGCATAAAATAGAACTAAATGCACTACTGATCTCTCATCAGGACGAGCCTTAAAGTAGTTGCTTTACTGCCAGGACTCCCTCAGCACTTACGCTTATAAAATCTTAACCATGCATCTGCCATCACCTCATCTTCCTTGTATTACTTGAGCTCTTTGTAACTTTACATGATGGAGAGTAGGGAGGACACTTCCGACAATGACACATTTTAACAGGAATCACAAGTCATCTCAACCTGCCTCAGAATTCTTATCCTAAATGTGACATCATGTGGATGAGGACACTGAACGTGGTTCTTCTTTCAATCTCCCATACATGATGGGATCTCTCCCTTTCCATAAGACTGCTCAGATCAGAGCAGAAAGAGTATCCCTTTCCATAAGACTGGTGCAGAGGGCTCAACTTTTAAACCTCCCTTAAAGCAGACTTTTCCAAGCAGTGTTCTCTTTCCCTTTGCTGTATATTTAGTTCAATGGTTGTAAATGTACAAATAGAGTAAAACTCATCTGGGGATCTTATGAAACAATTTCTAATATTTTCCTGAATTTCTGAAATAGTTTCACTACACTACAAAATGAGTACCTATAGATGAAACATGAGATGAAGTATGACAAGTAATTTTGATATGCCCATTCTCACACCACTCCACTGCCAGCATCATTTAAAACATACTTGCTCTATTTCAGCACTTTCTAAATTTAATTATGCCAATCACATGGACACTTAAAAAAACAGCAACTTTAGCTCACCATCTACTAAATTTGAATCTGCAAATTTGAATTAGTAAAAATTTACAACTAATTCTGTGTGATATTTACTGTTTTATATATCCATGCCACCTTAGAGGATGCTGCTACTGAGTGTAACCACATACTCTATCTCCTTTGGCTGATGTCTGTTTACTAATCCACCTGTAGGATCATTCCTAGAGAGGCCCATCACCTCAACTCCATCTCTGACTCTGAGAGTTCTGCCTCCCTTTCCCATTTCTAAGACTCCTTGTCTTTCCAGAAGAGAACACATATAATGCAGGATAATCTCACTAGATCATAGTCAAGTACTTAATGAACATGTTTTCATCCGTGGACTTAATTTTCCTGTGATACCTAACCTAGTGTATCTACAAGCAGGTATTTAGGACATGAAAGTATTTGGTGGACACTTTTCTGAAAATCATACCTTTATGGTTTGAGTCTGGAATATTTCCTCCAAGTCTCATGTGTATGGCAAGCAATTGAATCATAAGGGTGTGTAACTGAATGGCTGCAATGGGGGAGCTGGTTAGAGGAGAGTAATTAAGGCACAGTGTCCTCCCTAAGTGTTAGCTTCCCCCTGCTTCTTGGAGGCAAAAAGTTAAGCACCTTTATACTCTGCAGCAGCCTTCTGATCTCTTTTGTTTTAGAGCCTGAAGATAACGGGCTAAATCAGTGAACCAAAACAGACCTCTCCTTAAATTTTGGATGTTTTGGCTGGGAATTTAGCTCAGTGGATTTAGCTCGTGCCTATCTTGGAAACACAAGGGCCCAAGTTCAATCCCTGGTACCACACACACACACACACACACACACAAATATGTTGTGTCTTGTAATGGAAAAGTAAGAGAGACTTTGTCAGCACAGAAGTGCGGCCATTGGTGTGACTATATATGACCATATGGTTCAGTAGCCTTTGCAAGTGGTTCACAGGAGGACTCTAGTTAGTCAGGAGAAGCAAATTAAGATCTGAGAAAGATGTGCGTGCCCTTCTGGTCAGAGCTCAGAAGCCAGAGGCTGAGAGAAATGTGAGCAGACTCTAAGAGGCCAGCTCAGGAGGTTTAGGTTGGAGAGTTGGCAGATGGCTCAAAGCCATGTCTGTTAAGCTGTAGCAGAAAATGTGTCAATGTTTTGTCCATATCCTAAAAATTTGCAGAGATTAAGTTAAGTAGACTAATTGATCTGGACAAGTAAATTTCAAGGCAGCCCAAGTTTCAGGCAGTGGCATGTATGTTCCTGGATGCTTTAACCAGGATTAGTGAAAATCAGGAGTCGATGGCAAAAACAAAGAAAGTTCCCTGTCTTGTAAAAAAAGAACCTCTATAAACTTGGACCCTTGGAAAGCACAGTTGCTATAAAGATTTGTGTTAAAAAGAAGCGACGTACTTTGTACCAAGATAGTAGGAAAGATGGCATCTCAGTCATGAGCAAACCCTTATTCTTCACAGTTTCAGGGTTAGAAACTGCTGCCATGAACAAGAAGTGTGGCTACTGATGGAGCCAGAATCAACACTGCCATCATCCCTGTGGGGCTGGTTTGCATGCACCCAGTGCAGCAGAGTTACAGTGTGGTAGAGGCTTCCACCTTCACTCCAAAGGGAGCCTGAGAGGCCCTGCAGTGTCCCGGAGGAGGCAGAGTGCGTGCTGTGAGAGTGAAGCTGAATGTGCAGTCTAGTTCTTTTGCGTCTTTCTGTTTCTCTCTTTGCGATAGAGACGTCTACTTTGTGTCATGTATGTTGGAAGTATTAACCTTAATCTTCTAGGTTTGCATGGGCCCAGTGTTTAGAATTCACCTTGCATTTCAAAGGAGTCTTTGAACTTGGACCTTGTAGCGCTGCTGGTGCTATTAAGATTTTAGCAACATGTAAAGCTCAACTAAATGCATTTTGCATAAAGAGATGATCGTGAGTGTTTTGGTGACCAAAGGAAGAGCATCACGGTTTGGATCTTAGATCTTCTCCCCTGAATTACCATGTTCATGGAATGACTGGACCGTGAGGCATCTCATCGGTGCCTTGTTCTTAGGAGGTGTTTCCTGGCTGGAGATCATTCCTGGGGCCAGGAGTGGAAGGGCTCACAACCTATCCTTATAGTTTTGCTTCTGCTGCCAGGGATTGAGTACTTTTTTTCTCTTCTTTCGCCCCCTGTCATTCTCTTTCTTCCTTGAAGCTAGACATTTATGAATTGAAAATGTGCCTCAAGAGAAGCTTCTCCTCCTTTAAATTGTGGAGATGAAGCATGATGATGTTCAGTCATTGGAAAATGACTAATACCCATGCTTCCTTGAACATGGATAAACATTATTATATGTGTGTGCATTCTTGTGTGTATGTGTATATATGGTATGCATGTATTTGAGTCTTGACATAGGCCATAATTACTACTCTGTGCAGTGAATAAAACCAAATATGAATACAACCACCTACCTATCTTTATGTCTATCTATATCTATTATCTCTCTATAATTCTAGATTTCTATATGCCAAATCTCTAAAGTAGTGTATTGTATCGTTGTTCAATCCAAACCCAGGTTCTTTCTGGAAATAATGTGAATTCAAGTTAAAATCTAACTGGAAATGATACCAGTAGCCTTGAAGATAATAGTCTACACGTGTGGTAAAACAGGATGATGCATTATGTATACATTATGAAATATAACACTAAATTTCTTTGATGAAGAATCCATGTAATGTTTCTTGAAAACATAAAAGCTAAATTTAAAATTATGTGAAACAGATGCAAGTGGTACGAAATAAATGCATTTGTCACAATTAATGAGAAATTTTCTAATGATAGGACAAAATCATGAAGCATTAATTTTTGTTAATACTGTAAAGAATCATCTTATTTCTATTTCATTATGTATCACTAGACTGACGAAGTTATTCTGGGTTCAGGCAACATAATGCACAGATTTTTATTATTTATTAAAGCAATCCAAATTCTGTATCAAATAAGTAATTTTTCCAGGAATTTAGGAATAAAATTAAAGATAATAAACCAAAGCATTGTTTATTCAACTAGCAAAGTCACTCTTCAAAACCTTCACAATGTTATCAACTTTATCCAAAAGTAAACACTACTTTTTATGTAACTGAGTTTATGTGGCCTTCAAACAGTCGATTATACAGATATACAAATGATATTCTTTATAGAAGAGTACAATTTGCTTCAGACAATAGACAACTGGCAGAACACAGAATGATTGTGTGCTTACTGAAACACTGGGCCAATTTTCATGCATAAGTTTAAGCATTTCAAATTTTCCATCAAGGAAAACACAAAGAGGTGATATTAAAAAGGAAACAATTGAACATAAAACATGATTCTCATCATCTAATGTTCCTTTAACCCAATCATTATCATCAACTTCTTCAGCTATATTTCTCCCTGAGTCCCATTCGCAATACTACTAAAGGATCTTCTTTGGTTAAAAGTTTCTTTTTGCTTCCATTTATATTGTAAATAGTGGTGGAAAATAAAAAGCAGAAAATCCAAAATTTGAATAATGAGGAAAAGTTTAGTTATTGAAATATATATGATTTATAAAGCAAATCATATTTAGTTCAGGACTAATAAGAGGGCCATGAATAAAATTATTCTTGTTGTTCTGAATGAAATACAGTTACATTAGTCTACATTTGAGTCACAGCCATTTTCTATGTGGAATTTTTGTTGAATTAACAGTGTTGCTCAGTACTATTGATCAGGAGTGAATGAATCCTAAGCCAAAGAGAACAAACACATAGATCTCAACTTGAGATCTACAGTGAGAACTTACAGCCAGATACGTCAGAGGCAGCACATTTAATTATAGTTTGAATTTACTTGGAAAATGTCATGCAAGCATCCATGTGAGATAATTAGTGCACTTTATAACTTAATTGACACAGAACTATCATTACCAGCATTTTGGAGATGGAAAAATAGGGAAAGAAAAGTAGATTTTGGTGTCATAGATGAGAAATGCGAGAAGAACAGGCTAGCTCACAAGGGGAAGCAGGTGGGAGCTGCAGAGGATGTCGGAGGGGAAGGTAAGGACGCTGTAAAACAATCATCAGGGAAAGAAGTCCAGCGAGACTGCCAGCTACGTTCACAGCGGCAGCAAAGGCCATGAGTGCCAAGTGTGGCCACTCGGGCTACTCTCTCAGCTTCTGTCCACCTCAGATCACACCCAGGTAGGTGTCAGGGGAACATCAGCAGCTAGGGGGTGGATAGTGTCTCACACTTGGAGCTGCTAAATGGTCCCCTCTACAACAGATGGAGTAAGATCTGTCTGGGGCCACGTCCGCTCTGACCCAAATTTGTGACTCATTCGAGTAGGGGGCAAATGAAAATATATTTGGAGTTAGCAAGTGTCTTTTATAGAGTAAGATATAAATATTTTATGAGCAATAAAATACCTTTTTCTCTGAGCTAAACACATAATTTTTGTTATTCAAAATCCACTGAGCTGTAAGTAACATAAATTAGATTACTATTGAAAATGGAGGAAATAATGTAGTATTACAAAAGCAATACACAGCTCAAGTGACATATTTTCTCACCGAAGCAGTGGAAATGGAAATTTTCTTCAGAACTTGCTCTGCCACATTGTAATATTATTAAGCAGAAGGTCAGCTATGAAGTAACGCTACAGATGTCATTTTACAAAGTTAAGATACACTTCATTTATCTTCAATTATTTTTCTGTGAGCAAATAGTTCCCCAATATTTGTCCTGGAGATGGGGTTACAGGAGAAATATATCACCCCAACTCTGTACATTTCTGCTTTCATTTTCCCTAGCTTGGCTTCTCAATGACTCAAATGTTTAAATGCTGCAATTTTCTGTTGTGCCCATATTTTTAGAAAACTGTTCTAAACTAGCAGCACGATCTCATTCTGAATTTCTTTAATTCAGACTCTTTTATCATGCTTCCAATTGAGCAGCATGTTCTCGCAAAGGGAGACAAACAGTGGGTATCACAACTACTCAAACCCCTTTTGCTCAGAAGACGTTGTTACTATGACAACACTGAACAACAGAAAATAACAGCACAGTAGTAAGTTCCATGAACTTTAATAGATGGCTTTATTTTGTTCTTTTACTATATCCTTGCTTATACAAAATTAAAAATAACAATGTGATAAACTCCGCAATGTCCCTGTGACATTAAGGAAGGACAGTTCTCTTCTTAACTGTGTAAACATCATTCATAATATTGCTATTCAGTATTTAAATTGTTCATCATTCTTACAATACTCTGATTTGTAAAACAGAAGCAAGATAAATAGAAATAAATATAAATTGAGTAAATTATGTTATATATAGTATTTGTGAGTGTATACATATGAGCAGAGATATTTTCTGAAGTTCATATATATATATATATATATATATATGTATATATATATATATATATATATATATAATACAGGATCTGATTCTATCAGTTTCTTTTTTTTGAGACAGGGTCTCCCTTTGTAGTTCAGGCTGACTCGGCGCTCACTAGGTAGCCCAACCAAACCTGGAACTCAGCAATCCTCCTGTCTCTGCCTCCCAAGTGCTGGGATTACAGGCGTGAGCCACCACGCCCGGCTCAGTTAGTTTCTTTTAAACTCACTTATATAATATTTCTATCTGAAATGAAAATGAAATCACTTTACCTAAGGCAAATACTCAATATTATTTTAGCCATCAAACTTGTTTACTTTGTATTTATAAAATCAAACATTTAGTAAATAAAATGAAATATGGCTCATGAATCATTCAAAATATGCTTCCTAACATTTTTCATCAAGTAAAGCAAGGTAAAATGTATTAGGTACTTTTCTCATTGCTGAGACAAAATGCCCCGACATCCAAAATTGTAAGAGGAAAGGTTCGGAGGCTTCAGTCCATAATCGACCAGCCTAAAACAAAGTGCCACATGGCAGAGGAGCAACAGTTCATGGTAGACTGAAGGCAGCAAAACAAGGGAACCTTAACAGTGTCTTTCTGCCCCTTTTATTTCCTCCAGACCATTGGGATTAGGGGAATGCCAAACCAGTCACTCTTGGGCAATGAATGGTTCAGTAACCACACGCCTCCAGTCTCAGCATCACATACTATAAATTCAGCTAACTCTGCAAAGGACCATCTAATTCTTCATGAGGCTTTGAGGGGACATCTAGATATAATCATAGTGTGTATGATCATCACTGTCAGCTTTGGGGTTTTAAAATTAATTTATAATTACCCACAATTCCATTCTCTCTCTTTCACTGTTCTCTCTTCAATCAAGTTGTTGGTTGTCATTTTTGTTTTTCTGTTCTACTTCTAATTTTTTTTTTTTTTGAGACAGGGTCTCGCTTTATAGTTCAGGCTGGCCCAGAGCTCACTATGTAGCCCAGGAAAGCCTCGAACTCAGCAATCCTCCTGCCTCCGTCTCCCGAGTGCTGGGATTACAGGCGCCACCATGCCCGACTCTACTTCTAATTTTGACCAGAATTTAGCTCTAATTTTTTTTCTGGTAAAAAGAATTCCTGTTTCTGTGTACCAGGACTTAATCCTTGATTCTGAACAATAGATTCACAGCCTGGTAAATTACACAAAGTCATTGTATTTAGTTTCTCCCCTAGTGCCTGAGACATATTTTTTGAATATTGATGATTCAGTGATTATCCTCCCTTTTTATGCTGTAAATAAAGAAAAAATGCACAGTTCACAGATAATTTTAAAAAAATAAAGTTTCATTAATATAATTATTCACATCCTGCATAACTTGCATAATTTTATTCTATAATTCAGTTTTAAGTATATCCAGAATACATACAAACATCACAGTTAGGTTGAGAGCATCTTTGTCATCTCAAAATTAAATTCTGTATTCTTAACTATCAGCCTCTTATCCTTCTAGTCCATTCATTATCCTCTATTCCTAAAAAGTCACATTTACTTCTTGTCTCTGTAAATTTCCCAGAATGGAAATTTCACACCAGTGAAATCATGCAGCACATAAATGCATTTTTAATGACTGCTTTTTGGTGAGGGTGCTATTTCAAGGTGTACCCAGTTTGTAGCATATTATAGTAACATTGCTTTCATGTCTTGTATGAATGTAATACAGATCCTTTATTCACTCATTGTTGATGAGTGTTTTGGTTGTTTCCACCTTTTAGAGGCTTTCATTAGCATTGCTGTAAACAGTTTGGTGCACATTTCTGTAAGAGCATCCTTTTATTTTTCTTGATTATGCAAGAGCTGATCAAAATAGGCAACATATGTTTAACAATGCATTATTAAAATACACATTTCCATTAGTCTCCTTTAAATTACTTCACGTTTCTTACCTCTCTTCCACAGTTCTGGAAATGCTCCTTCATAACTTTTTATGAGCTATGATCTAAAATATGATCCAAATTACAGTAAATTATATTGCCCAGGGCCATCCAATAGAAAAAGAGGGTTTATGAATGTCACAGTTGTGTCCTCAGCTACTTACTCACCATATCTGGCCCTGCAAAACACATGGCTCTTCCCCAAGGTCAAAAAAAGTCGTGCAAGGTAAACATTTTGGATCATTTCAGGACACCCGGTCAGCCACCATGGCAGCACAACAAAAGGCATGCACAAAGGTAACTTTCTGTAGTAATGATGGGATATATTGTGAAGAAATGTCTTTCACTGTAATAATTTGTAAAATCTTACAACCGCCATATTTCTTGATTAAACCTCATATTCCTGGATGTGGCATTTCTGGGTCCTGGCATAGTTCAATGCTTAATCATAAGGGAAAGGTGTTAGGTTTTCCCTATTAATTATGATCCTAAATGATTACTAATATTGGGTTAAAGTAAGTTCTTTCCATACATATTTTGTCAGGAATTTTAAACTGAATCAATGTTCAGGTTTTTTTTTTAATTCTGTTTTCTGGAATAAATTTTGTGTGCATACTCTTCTTTCATTTTGCTAATGTTGTGTATAACACTGTACAGATTTAATATTAAACCATCCATGTATTTCAGAAACAAATCTTACTCAATCCCAATGTACACATCTTATTGTTCACTTGAATTTTGTTTGCTAGTATTTTATTTAGAATTTGTATGCCTATATCTATCACAATATTGCTCAGTCTCTTTCTTCGAGTATTTTTGCCTGGCTTTGGTAACTGATAAAATGAGTTCAAAGTATTCCTCCATCTTCCATTTCTGGAAAAGTCTAAGAAAGACCTGAACTCAGTTTTCTTTGAATGTTTGTTAGAACTCACTTGAGTTGTCAACTTGTCCTGAACATTTTCTTTGTAAACAGCTCTTGATTTCTGATTCAAATGCTTATTTTTATTGGGGTTCCTGCTTTCTATTTCTCCTTAATTCAGTATTATAGATTTTATGTTTTTAAAGAGTCATTCATTTCTTCAAAATTATCCAGTTTATTAATATATGATGTTCATAGTGGTCTTATAATTCTTTTTTTTTCTGAAAGCACATTTCAAAGACTACTCTTTAAGTCTGGATTTTATTTGAATGGTCTCTGTATAGTCAGTAAAATTCTACAGTATAATTGTGATTTTATAACCCAGTTCATAATGTGTGCTCTTACCAAAATACACATATAAAATGATGTGGATTAATATTATCATTTAACTTATAGCCATTTTACAATGCCTATGTATGCCAAAATATCACATTAATCACCATAAAACTAAATAATTTTTATTTGCCAATTACATTTAAATAAAACTAGAAAAATATAGAAAAATGAATAATTAAGAGATGACTACAAAAATAAACCAGTACAATTATCATTAATTTTAGGTCAAGAAAATATTTTTCAGGAGACTAGGTATTCAATAAGTGTTGAATCAATTAATAAATGAAGCAAATTTAGACTGTCCCATATCAAAGAAATATATAAAATAAATCATCTTGTATTTAAGAACAGTAGTCATTTTTAAAATATTAAACTAAGAATCATTTAAACCATCTCATATACAGACATTGAAATTTAAACCAAACAAACAATCTTAAATAAAACCTATAAAAATAAAAAATTGCAGAAGTTTTATCAGATGAAAGAGAAAGGGTGATTAAAAAAAGAGCAGAATGGAAATTTATTAAAGTCCATGTACCTTTGAAAAAAATGTTTGCTGTTTTATGCATATAGTGATTAGCTGACATAAAAAGCAACTAAAATCAACCTTTTAAACCTAGATGCTTCTCTTTCACATTCTATTGTAAAACATAAACATTGGAGCTGTAGGGTAATTTTTAATTTTTTTATTAGTAGATCTTTGTGCTACAAAAGGATCACGTTCCCTGTGGGATCCCGTGTAGGTACCTAACACAACTTGGTTGTTTTCTCATCCCCTCAGCTCCTCCCAACACCAGCTCCATCTGCTGATCTTCACACTTTCAAAAGACCTCTCTGCCTATTTCCTATTACCTGCCTTTTATTTTGTTTTTTAATGTACACTTTGGATTTCTCATGGAAGAGAAACCATCCAATATGTTAACTTACATGTCTAGTAAACTTGAAACCACTCTATATGTGTGTATTAAGTAAAACAATTGAATCATCATAAATGCTAAATTACTGTGTTGGCCTAGAAAGTTCAAAGTGGTAAAAAAAATCATCTATGCTCAGTTTAGAGTAAAAATAATGTGCAAATGGAATTATTCCATAACAGCTTGTTAAATAAGATATTTGGAAAATGATAGAGTAGAATAGAGTAAAAGGCGAAAGATTTATATGATCTGAAGAGAAACCAGAGTATTAGAGTAGAATAGAGTAAAAATAAATGAAGAGATCTTGAGTGTGATCATGATATAATATGAATATTCAATGTAACAATAAATATAATTTTTTAAAATAAATGAAAACATAACATCTAACAAAATAAAGTATCTTCAAGAAACAATGTGAGAATGACCCAAAAAGTTTAAAAATTCAGTAAATGTACAAGTTTAATTTTAGGGTATGGTATGAAGCCATTTTTATCAAAAAAAATAGATAATAAAGGAACTTTTGCAAAATATCAACTATAGTCATTTTGTATTGGTTCTTTAAATTTAATTGTTAAAAACAAGACAACATGAACTACATTAATAAAATACATTTAAAATATGTTTTGCAGAACAAATATTAATACACAAAGAAATCTAATAAAATAAGGGGAAAATTACAAATGACCAAAGGATATAGACATGTGTGGCCCAGAATAAAAAAGCAAAAAGATGCAATATACAACTCAGTTTCCCTGGCCAAAATCAAGGTACATTGCTATGTACTACCATTGGCATGGTTGATGATTACAGATGTCACAGGAACTTAACAGATTGAAAGTTGCCTTGTGTCTTCCTTCTCTTTTTACAATACTAAACCCTGAGGCCCATTCTGATTGGCTGATTCTAAAGTAATTGCCTCTTTCAAGATGCAGTTTTGAAATATATAATCAAATTGGCAGTTAGGACTTCAAAGTTAAGGAGAAGACAGTTCAGTCTGTTGCATGTGGTTCAGGGACAACAGACTCCTGCAGTTTGTAGCTCTGCCACTTTGGATTCATGGCTTCCCAGAAAGATATGAAAGCTCTAAGGCTGCTTCCAAGCTTCAGCTATATGCTTTCGTGGCACTGTCCTGGCTGTCTCCATGTTCCGAATCAATTCAAAGCACTTAGCTGCTGGGGTCCTTTTGATTTGAGAAGAGCTAGAAGTTGCATGGTGCCAGGGCCATTGGATGCCATGTATGAGAACAAACTGTAGTGCTCTGATCAGGCTGCAATTATTGATATTGAATGGCACTTGGCAGCAGCCTTCACCCTAATTGTGCTGCTTACAGAAGATGACCTCCAAACTGCTCTGAAGGTAACAAAGAATGGAACACTGGGATTAAAGCAAGAGGGAGTATTTTGAAGGGGGTTGATGGCCATGTCTTTTATTATAATAACTTTTAATAATTTTTAAAATTTTTCCATTCACCGTATATTTAGATCACCTGTATCAATTGCCAGATAAGCGTATAGTTATTATAAAACCATCATACTATTTACTTTCAAATCACTCACATTAAAAAAGAGGACAATGAAAATTATCAACTTGGCTTAATATTTTAAAACTATTTAAATCCCTATTTTAAAATTCGGTCTGTGGGGCCAGGTGTAAAGGGGCAGGTCACATGGAAGGGGCTCTTTTTGCTGATTTCTCCTTTGTCAAATGGCTTTTGGGTTGCAGAACAACTGCAAAAATTGAAGTTACAACCCTGAGTCTATCCTCTACCTACACATGTTAATTTTGTTTCTTACAATTGATGAACCACTGTTAGTTTATGATTTTAACATAAATTCATAATTTATATTGGGATACATTCAATCCCCAAACATTTTATGGTTTTGTCTAATTAGTCAGTAAACTTTATTGGTACATTATATAAACAGCTCACAATCACACAAAACATTTGTACGAATATGTGACACAGGTCAATTCTCATTTTTACCCACATCCCTGCCCACCCACCCCTCCACACCCCCCATATAATATTCTTTTATATTTTCCCAAATCATATTTATTCCTTCCCCTCATTACATTCCCACACCAAATTCCTTTTGGATATTTCCCATTCTAAAAAAAAACAAAACAAAACAACAAAAAAAAACATACATTATAGAGCACCTTTACCACTACAGGTGCTTATATCAAAGAAAATATCCAGTATTTGCATATCTGTGTTCTATTTATTTCACTTATTAGTGTGTCCACCAGGTGTCTTCATGTGCACAATGAATGAATCTTGTGATTCTTTATGGCAGAGTAATACTCCATTAAAAAAAAACATCTTTATCCAGTCTCCAGTTGATGGGCATTTGGGTTGTTTCTATGATTGGGCTATAATGAACTGAGCTGCTATGAACAAGGTGTACATCTGTCTTTCCACTGTAATTTTTTAAAAATTCTGTTGGGTATATTCCTAGCAGGGGAGTAGCAGGGTCGAATGAGACCTCTAGTCCTAGTTTTCTGAGGAATCTCCACACAGATCTCCACAATGGTTGCACAAGTCTACAATCCCACCAACAGTGGAGAAGCATTCCTTTCTGCCCACAACCTCGCCAGCATTTATCCTTGGTTGATTTTGTAATAGCCATTCTTTGTGGAGTGAGATGAAATCTCAGTGTTGTTTCATCTGCATCTCTCGAATGACCAGTGATGCTGAACATTTCTTCAAATGCTTCTTGGCTGCTTTGACTTCTGCCTCTGAGGAGTGTCGGTTAATTTCAGAGGCCCACTTTTGAATTGGGTCTTTAAACTTGGGGAGACTGATTTGTTTAAGTTCCATGTATATTTTAGATAATAGCCCTTTGTCTGACAAACAGCTAGTAAAGACTTTCCCATGCTGTTGGTTGTCTTTTAGTGGTGCCAGTGATTTCTTTTGCTGTGCAGAAGCTTTTCAGTAGGATGAGATCCCATTTGTTGATTCTTTCTACTAGTTCTTGTGCTATAGAGGTTTTATTCATGAAGTCTCAGCCTAAGCCAATGTCTCCAAGAGTTTTACCTAACCTGTTTCCTAGAATGTTTATTGTTTCTGTTTTAATGTTTAAGTCTCGAATCCATTATGAATTTAGTTTTGTGCGTGGTGAAAGACATAGGTCTAGCTTTAGCTTTTAGCAGGTTAAACCTCAGTTTTTCCAGCACCATTTGTTAAACAGGCTGTCTTTCCTCCACTGGGGATGTTTAGCTCCTTTGTCAAAGATAAGGTGGCTTAGTGCAGCCAGTGTTGTTTCTGGATCTTCTAATCTGTTCTACTGGTCCGTGGGTCTGTTATTTTGCCAGTACCATACAGTTTTTATCACAGTGGGTTTATAGTAGAGTTTAAAATTGAGGATTGTAATACCCCCTGCCATGTCGTGGTTTCTTAGGATTGTTTTTGCTATTCTAGGTCTCTTGTGGTTCCAGATGAAACTTTGGATGATTTTCTCTAGCTTTGTGAAGTATACCATTGGAATTTCAATTGGAATTGCATTAAATCTATATAGTAGTTGTGGAAGTATAGCCATTTTGATGATGTTGGTTCTCCCTACCCAGGAAGAAGGGATGTCTTTCAATTTTCTGATATCCTTTTCTATCTCATTTTTCAGAGTCCTATAGTTTTCAGAGTAGAGGTCTTTCTCCTCCTTTGTTAGATTGATTCCTAGATAGTTCATTGTTTCTGGGTGCTATTGTGAAAGGGATTGACTCTGCAATTTCTCTTTCAGTGAGTCTGTTGTTTGTGAATTTCTCTCGTAAAACTGCTTTCATTGTTTCCCATAAGTTCCTGTATGTTGTACTGGGGTTGTCATTTAGTTGTAGAAACTGTTTAATGTCTTCTTTAATTTCTTTGGTGGCCCATTGGTTGGTCAACAGAGTGTTGTTCAATTTCCATGTGTTTGGGAGAATCTTGGAATTTCTTTTGCTATTCAGCTCCAGTTTTAGGACACTGTGATCTGATAGTATGCAGGGGATAATTTCAATTCCTTTGCATTTACTTAAGCCTGTTCTATGAACTAAAATGTGATCTATTTTGGAGAATGATCCATGAGCAGCTGAGAAGAAGGTATATTCTGGCTTTGTGCAGTGAAATATTCTCTAGGCATCTATTAAGTCCATTTGCTGAAAAGTTTGATTTAGCTCAAGTATTTCCTTATTGATTATTTGTCCAGTTGATATGTCAATTTGTGATAGTGGAATATTGAAGTCCCATACTATTATTGTATTCATGGTTATCTGGCTTTTCATGTTCACTAATGTTTGTTTTATGTAGTCGGATGCATTACAGTTTGGTGCATAAATATTTATGATTATTTCTTTGTCCTGGATTGTTCCCTGTAAGAAAATATAGTGGCCTTCTTTATCCCTTTTAATCAGATTGGGTTTGAAATCTATTTTGTCTGCAAACAAGATAGCCACACCCAATTTTTTGCCATTTCCTGCGGCATGGAGGATTGTTTTCCAACCCTTTATTTTCAGTCTTTGGGTTTCCTTCTGAATTAGGTGTGTTTCCTGTATGCAGCAGATTATAGGATCTTGCTTCTTCATCCAATCTGCTAGTCTGTGTCATTTAATTGGCCCATTGTGTCCATTGACATTAATGGTTATGACTGATATGGACATATTCAGAGCTGCCATGTTTTCTTGTCCTTGGTTCTTTTCTTCCTTGCTTTTCCCCTTTTCTATTTAGTTTCTTGTTTGCCCCAGTGAGTTCACTCTCCTGGGTTTAGTAGGTATGGAATTTTCTGTGTTTTTTTCCAAGATATTCTTTTTTTTAATTGAATTCTTTATTGGTACAATTTATATACATCTCAAAATCACATATAACATTGGGGAATTTGTGCCAGTATATGACACAAGTTAATTCTCATTTTTACCCATATCCCTACCAACCCACACTTCCTCCCCCCTTTATACATGCTCTTTTATTTTCTTTCTGTATCATATTTATTCCTTCCCCTCCTCACATTCCCACACCAAGTTTCCTATAGAAATATTCCACTCTATAATGGCTGTCCTACTTTCTAGAGCTCATTTGCATCTACAGGTGTTCAAGATATTCTTTAGAATGTTTTGGAGTACAGGTTTCATATTTCTGAAGTTTTTCAGGTTTTCTTTATTATGGAAGTATCTTATTTCCCCATCTATTCTGAAAGATAGTTTTGCAGGATACAACAGTTTAGGTTGGGAGTTGCTTTCCTGCAATGCTTCCTTCCTTGCATTGAGTGTTTGTGTTGTGCTGTGATACTAATGGGCTTCCCTTTGTGGTGATTTTCTTCTTTTCTTGCACTGCTTTCACTACTTCATTTTTGTGTTTTGTATTTGGAACCTTGATAATTATACGTCTAGCTATAGATATTTTTATGTCACAGCATTTTGAAGTTCTATAGGTCTCTTTTATCTGCATGTCCATTTCTTTTCCTGTGAAGTTTTCTGCCATTATCTCTGACAACAGTTTTTTTATGTCTTTTGCACTGTCTCCAGCTTCTTCAGTGACTCCAATCAGTCTTATGTTATTTTTCTTTGAGTCATCTAGAAGCTGTTGGATTCATTTCTCATGGTCCCTTGCCCTTTTCCATGGATTATGTCTTTACTGTTCATTGGTTGCTATGCTGTCCTCTAGGTCTGACATTTGTTTTTCTGCTTCATTCATCCTACTGCACAAGCTTTTGTTCTCTTTCATCATCACTGGAGCTCTGCTTGAAGCTGTTTAAAAGGTTCCATTGCTTCTGCTATCTTGGATTTTATGATCTCACTGATCTCTTCTTTAATTATGTTTTCACTGTGGAGAGTATCTCTGTTTTGATCTCAGAGATGAGTTCTGATTTCCATTTAACTAGATCTACTTTAGTTACCATCTCAAAGAGTCCTGGTGTTTGAGTTACAATTTGCTCTATGTCTGTTTTCTCTGACTTTCCCTGTGGTGGTGATCTCTGTGTCTTTTTTTTTTTTTTTTTGCATATTTTCTTATTTCAACTTTTTTGTTGTTACTAATGCTATTTGTTTAATTCTTTGCCTGATGATACAGCAATGCTCATTGCAGTCCTCTTTCTTTCTATTATCTGGGGCCCTTTGGATGTGGCACCTTCTTGGGGTGTCCTCCTTGAATCTGTAATGACCCTTCAGAGCTCTCAGTTCTGACACATCATGGGAGGTATTTGAACAGAACAATCACATCATCTTTGTTACCGTAATACAATCAGTGCCAATATCAGTATTAAACACAGTAAATAAAATGAAAAATTTTGTTAATTTCTATTCTGAAAACTTTGAGCTCATGAGTTACCTCTATGTCCATATGTCAAAATTTAGAATCAATCAGCAATGTGTATACAACTTATAGATCATAAATGTACCCTTAGAACCCTTTGGGGAATAAAAGGTCACTGGGGAATCAGGAAGGTAGGGAGACAGAGGAGAATGAAATAGGTTTAGCAGATTTATAAAGATTGCCTAGACTTGAGAGCCTCATATATGCCAGCGGGTAACAGAGGATAATAGGGCATATATAAAACTATACCAACTGTATGCTCTAAGACCACTGGAAATGTTGCACACCTTCTTACAATCGTACAGGAGAAGAGATAGGGCAGTCTTAGAGTCTTTTACTTCTGGGTGTTGGTTCTGACAGGAAGATAGGAGAGGGTGTGGAGACAAAAGGTGAATAGCGGGATCTAGGAGTAGATGACAAAACAGAAGGTAGATTCCTTTTTTTTTTTTTTTAATCTTGCCTGGTCTCTCAGCACGGCTCCAGTGTGGAGGGATGCAGGAAATTTCTCCGGGCTCCTCTGGGGCTTGTGTCGTCATAATGCAGCTCTGGGGTGGTGCGGGGGCCAGCTGGCAGACCACAGTGCTCCACATTGGGAATGGTGACTGGGGCCTGGGATCTGAGTCCTATCAATGCAGCTCCAGGGTGGAGTGGGGACCAGCTCCATTTTATTGTTTTTGACAAATTTTTTTTGTCTTGTTTCAACCAAATCACACAGAACAGTGTCAATATTTTAAACTATACATTTGTTTTAGAGATAAAATTTTAAATAATTAAAAACATAATATATAGACAAAATAAGAGAAAAATTGAAGAGTTTCAATATATTTTTGAATATTTTACCGTGTTTCTGTTGTATATCTATTAAGGGAGAAAAAAAGAAAAAGGTTGCCAACTGAAGAATTTTGTAACAAATTTTTACTTGAAATCTTACTTGAACCACATGGCAATCCTCCTGCTTCTGCCTTCCAAATGCTGGGATTACAGGGATAGAAGAAATGCTGGGATAGAAGATCGATATTAAGTATGTTTAATAACTTGCGTTGTGTAGCACAGACTGACAAAGAATTGCCCAGTTATTGGCCATACAAATTTTTACGGCAAATTCTAGTTCAGTGATACTACAATCAAAATAGTGTCAACCAGTATCATTCTTAGAATTAGCTATTCACTTGTATTTTATTTTTCCAGTTTCAAATTCCAAGTATTTAATTGTGCCATGAAGATTTATAAATAGGAAAATATATTTGTGTCTAAACTTCTATATGAGTAGATATTACACAAAGCAGTTTTTATATTAATATTTCATCCCAATAATATGATGTAGGTATGAACCCCTCTCCCAAATCTTGCAGTTGTGTGTGGTTAACAATGTATGTTATAAGAATTGTTAATACAGGAAAAGTGATCTTTGGTGTGTATAGTCTTTATTTCTTTTATTCACCAAATCTAAATTCTTGCTTCTTGACTGAAAAAATAATATGCAATTATCTTGTGCACTCTGTTCAAAAGATTGATAAGTTTAGGAAGCATTTTCTTTCCATGTCAGGTGGGGAAACATAGGCACAGTTCTTTGTATGATTAACCACCATAATCTAAAGGCAAAGCTATATTAAAGTGACTAGCTTTTCTAATCCAGAGAAGAATAAGTTGTATAAGGCTTTGCACATTTATGTGTGCTTTACCTTTCAGAAACCCGATGCTACAAGACTATATAATAATTTGACATGAAGGAAAACAATTTTAAATAACTCATTTGTGGCACTTAAACTTGATCCCAGGGTGTTTGCTCCTTCATCATATGTCTTACATAACTCCTTCTACCAGAGTGTTGGCAAGAATGAAGAAAATTTCATTCCCATGATTAGTTTAGCCTGTATGTCAAAGGTGACAGAATGTAACAAATATTTTTTTTAAAATCTTTTAAGTTGCTTCTGTATTTGTCAACAAGAATATTAGCCTGGGTAGGCATGACCTAATAAGGTAGGTGTTATTTTTTGAGAGGTAATTAATACATTTAAATATTTGTGGAAAGAAGACACCAAGACTTGTTATTTCTACTTCTAGAATTGAGTAGAAGTGAAATTATGTAATTTATCATTTTAGTTTAAGACCAGCCCAGGCAGTCCTTTCTGCTATGCTCTCCATTCTAGGATGCTAAAGTCAGTAGCCCCCAGATGACTTTATATACTGCTTTCTTCATTACTATATTCAGTGTGCTTTAAGTTATGCACCTTAAAGGAAGGTCTACCTCTTTCCTGAAGAGAAATGCCCACAAGGTATATTGTTCTGTTGGTTTAGAAAAAAGAGAAAAATATGTTTTGAACAGCCTGGGGGCAAGATCATGTGGTAGGAAATGTTAGGCCTTCGAGAAGCTGAAAGAAGTTTGTGGCCAATATATAACAAGAATATGTGTGTATTAGTCAGCTCTCCCAGAACTGGCAAATGATATTAGACACACACAGCTTGAAGAGAGAGCTTTAACTGAGCTCACCCTTTAGGCATCTTTATTACATGGTTGCTTGGCATCAGGACAGGGCCATTAAATGGAAGAATGAGGCAAAGCCAGTCTGCCTAATTTATGGCAAGCAAGAAACACAGCAGAGAAAGAGTGTGAGAGAGAAAAAGGTGAGGAGACCAGGCATAGCAAAGCTTCCCTGTCCCATCCACCCACCCTGCTCATGTGCTCCATCCATCCCCCAGGAAGAGTCCAAGCCAATCAGGTGGACATTTCACACTCAACACCACAGTGGAGAACTCGTTCTCCCAATTGCAAAAGATCATGTTCTGCCAATGAGCTGTGGAGCATGGAAGATCCTGTAAATGCAGATAAAGACTCCAAGTGTGCTGAGCACACCTTGGTTTCAGCCTCTTCAGACCTGACAGAAAGGTCTACTGAGTATTATTCAGAGTCATACCCCTCATTGACATTGTGAAATAATGAATGTGTGTTGTTTTAAACTGTGAGATATATGGCAATTTGCTGCACAGTGAAGAGAACTAGTGCACCATTCAAATGCATGAAATACACAAATCCTTCCCAGTAGAACTCTCTGTTTCAGAATCAGTTAAAAGTTATTAGCCATAGAAGTTCTTCCCATTAGAGAACAGCACTTCAAAACAAACAGTTTTTTATGATCCAACACATTTTACCTCAATATGAGTTCTTGCCAGACCAGAATTTAAATACCTCTTGAAAATAACTTAATCATCAAAATTACTGGAGTGTTCTCTGTGAAATCATCTGAAAATATGGTAGGAAGCATCATGCCAGAGAGCACAATGACCCTTTATAAAGAACTCTAGTTCCATGGTTTATGTTTTAATTCATGTTTGGGAATCTGTCTCATTTAAGAAAAAAAGAGGAAAGTAATATTCTGATGAATCATTAAGAAGTCACATAAATTAGGGAATTATTGTAGAGTATAGAAGCAAAATACCATAAAACCCATATATTCCCTGATGTGATTACAGTTACCCCATCCTCAGTTCATGTAAAAAGCCTGGGACACTCTTTCAGATCAATGAATCCTCAGTGAACTTTTAACAACTTTCAGCTTAGGAAGGCAAGTGCTTCACCTCTGTCCCACCAATGCCACACACAACTTCTAGATTAGGAACGAATTCTCAATCACAAATATTTAGAGCATAAGATGGAAGAATAATATAAAAGGAGAATGCTTATGGTTTATCAAAGATTTAAAGAATGAAGGATCTAAAATTAAAATACACACACACACACACACACACACACACACAAAGGAAGACGAGCAAGATAGATTTATAAAGACCCAAGTCACTGGGGGAAGACACACTTTGCATTTAGGAAAGTATAGTAACTGGTTCAACTGTAACTCACAGAATGATGTGAGGAAAAATTAGCTTAAAGGAATTCCAGAAGTCTATACTGTATTTACTACGTAGTATCTGAGAGGCATTCATAAATACAAAGAAAATACAAAGGTAGTATTTGATCATGGACCAGTTGTTATATAATAATTGAATATTATAATATTGGTTTCACATTTGATTATAATTATTTACTTCCATGAAATGCTTATTATGTTACCTGGACTAATTTTGGAATTCATTTTACAATGCCAGAAAAAGAAATCTGGATAAATCAAGCTATCAAACAAATTTTTTGTAACCTCCATTCTGTTTTCATTGTTAGGGCAAAAGCTTAAAAATGACTTCAGTAGGGGAAAGTAATGAGAGGAAAGCATAAATATGATTTGAAAAGAAAAAAAGAAAACATATATATATATATATATATATATATATAGTGGGTGGGGGGTTGTGGGGTCGGTTGGGATATGGGTAAAAATGAGAATTAATTCATGTCATATACTGGTACAAATTCCTCAATGTCGAGTGTGATTGTGAGCTGTATGTAAAATGTACCAATAAAAAATTCAATTTAAAAAATGACTTCATCATTATGGAGCCAAACTAATCTCAGTTTGTTTTATACCAGTTCCTTTAATATCCTTATTTATACTTGTGAAATTTCTGTACTGGTAGATCTAGGACAGGTATGCACTGAATTCTCATTATTGTGTGAAGAGATGTATTAGCCCAACATTAATTACTCAAATTTAACATCATACAGTTCAGAATGTTATTAAACACAAGATCTACCTAAAATTAACCTTTGATAAATTAGAAAGTTGAAGCTAAATAAGTAAAATGAAAACAAAGTGGATAAAATCAGGATAATTTGCTGACATCTTCATAAAGTTAATGTTTATAACTTTGACATTCAATCTTTCAATGAATTATTATGTACTCTTTCTGTAATTTATTACATTGGATTTTTTGGTTGTTTTGTTTTGTTTTGTTGCTTATACCATGGATCAAACTTAAGCCCTTGTGCTTTCAAGATAGGTGTGGCACCCACCACTTGAGCTAAATCCCTGGCACTACTACCTTGGGTATTGCAGACACACAGTAAACAAACCAAATAAAGTGCCTGCCTACAGTGACTCATTAATTATACTTGAACCTTTTTATAAATGTGTCAGTCAATAAAGTAATTACATAAAATTAAATTCTCTAAAAAGTCCTATGAAGTCCTAACAAGGGGAAGAGGTAGAGGAAAAAAAATCAGATGATAATCCTCCTGCTAGGAATATACCCAAAAGAACTTTAAAAAATCACATTGGAAAGACAGATGTACACCCTTGTTCATAGCAGCTCAGTTTGTGATAGCTCAATCTTGGAAACAACCCAAATGTCCATCAACTGGAGAGTGTATAAAGAAGATGTGTTTTTTTTAATAAAATGGAGTATTACTCTGCCATAAAGAATGACAAGATCGATGCATTTAGGTGCAAATGGAGACACCTGGAGGACATACTAATAAGTGAAATCAATAGATCACAGATAGACAATTTCTGGATCTTCTCTTTGGTATGAACACCTGTAGATGCAAATGAGCTCTAGAAAGTAGGACAGCTTTTATAGAGTGGGAAATTTCTATAGGAAACGGTGTGCGAATGTGATGAGGGGAAGGAATAAATATGATACAGAAAGAAAATAAAAGAGCATGCATAAAGGGGGTGAGGAGGTGGGGGTGGGTAGGGATATGGGTAAAAATGAGAATTAACTTTTGTCATATACTGGTACAAATTCCCCAATATTATATGTGATTTTGAGATGTATATAAATTGTACCAATAAAGAATTCAATTAAAAAAATCAGATGATATTTCGAGTGTGGAAACTAAGAAAGGGCCATTTGAGGTCTTTAGAGTACAGCGGAGCTCTCTGAAAAGCAGTGTAGGAAGAGCCTTCTTCTCAAAGGAGACAGCATGCTCAAACACTGCAGTGGAGGAAAAAAAACTTGGTATAGTAGAGCAAACTTAAAGAACAGTATGGATGGAGAAAAAGAAGGTGAGAAATAAAGTTATTATACATATTTATTTTATGCCCAAAGAAAATACAAACTCTCTGGTTCCTATATTCTACCAAGTACTTCAAAACCAGAATTGTATATTGAAGTCACCTGCGAGACATGAATATAATGCTCAAAGCAGTATCAGCAGCTTCTCCAACCGCCATACTAACAAGGAAGCACACATCATCCTGTCTCCTACATTCTGATACAACCTCTGGCATATAGGCGGATGTGCGGAAGAGCACTATAGATTTTTTTTGGCCATACATATGGAAGATTCTACAAATAAATAAGGGAGCATCTATGTGAGTCCAATATTAAAAATCTGCAATGATGGTAAATATAAGTTGGAGGAGGAGAGAGAATCAATAAACTAAATTATTATCTTACCACTGCAAATGCTTTGCTTGAACAGCCTACTCAAATTTTAGGCATAAATATGGTACTCACACTTTAAAATAACTGTGAAAAAATGAAACAAAAGTTCAATGAAAAACAAGCAAAAACAAAAGGTGAAGAGTTCAATAATATCTTTCTTGACAATATTGGGATTAATTTTGTCCCAAAGGACCCTGCCACTTGTTCATGTCAGTGAAGCTGGGTTATGGCCTTTCTGTTCTTATTTTGTTTTGTTTGCTTTGTGACTCTAATAATAATTGTATTCCCATAGCTGGCTCCTTGAGGGGTCTAAAAGGCATCTCAGACTTGGGACTTATTAAGAATGTGCTAGAAGTTTTAAATTCTCATAAGGTCTTATTGTTTCTGCCTCTTTTTTTGTTGTTGTTGTATAGCACAATATCCCTCCCCTTAATGTATTCTGCATGTGATGGCAAAATCACAGAAATATCTTAAACATTGCTTTAAAAGCATAAAGCAATGTTCTAATCGGTCTCCATTTACACAAGACTCTGGAAAAATGTCTTAAATCTGCCAAAGTTCTTCTGAATAAGTTCTGACCATTCCTATGTTCTGTATACTATATTGATGTGCAGGGTTTTTTTTCCCCTGGGGATATGAAATCAGCAATTAGTCTGTACTTCGCCAGCTGCTTAGTCTCACTTGTTATGAAGGGCAGACATTCTGTGGAGGAAATATTTCAACACTCATGTACCATGTGAATTGGAGCTTTTTATTCTGCACTGAGCTCCTGATTTCAAATACTCAACACAATAAACAGCTCATGAAGATGTTAGTTAGGATTTGTTCCTGGCGACTCACTTATTTAAAATAAGATTTCACAGTTTACGGTTTCTTTGCCACTTTCATTCCAGTTGCCAAATATCAGTCCCATAAAATGCATATGTTAAAAAATAATCACACACACACATACTATTTGAATTTCAAACACATAGAAACCTGACAAACAGTGAAAAATTTCTGGTTCACATATAAAAGATATTTATAATATTATCTCTCAAAAATTTCAATGGTGCCAGCTATGGTGACACATGCCTGTAATCCCAGCTTCTGCCAGGGGTGGCGGGGAGAGACAAGGATCCCCAAGTTCAAGGGCAGTTAGACTAAAAGAAAAGAATCTTCAAACAAAATTTATCAAAAAGATACTGAAGAATTGAAATAATCCAACCTTTGATTCATGAATGTCAGCATTAATTGTGTATGCTATTAATGGTGATGCAAACTGCTGTGAAAGGAAGTGGAAGAGGAAGCAAGGGACTTATGGCTCGTAGGTTGCTCCAACTATAAGACAGATAATTGGAAGTTGGACAACAGATTTTTCACACTAATTTATGGATTTCCTTTCTCCTTTTTTCTTTATTAGTGATACTGGGGATCAAACTCTGGCCCTTGTGCTTACAAAGTAAGTGAGGTAACACTGAGCCAAAACCTCAACCCCAGTTTATGTATTTCCTTGTACTATTGATTTAATGGGAATGAAATGTCCATAAAACTATATCAGCTTTCCAATAAACAACAATAATTATGTTAAAAGTGTTTTTTCATCATTTTGGCCCATTGCCAGAATTCTAATGAATTGCATGATAACCAAAGTCATGATATATTCTGTAGAAAGTGACAGAAAACGAGGTTACCCAAAAAGATGTATTTCTTCACATTGGCTGATCTAAAGAAGTAAGTACCAAGGTAAAACCAATTTTAAAAATTCCAATCAAATTTAAGAATATGATAGGTTTAGGCCACATGTGACTGTGAAAAGCACATGTAAAAATGTTAAATTTTCTTTATTCACACTGAATTAAGAGGATAGTGACTAAATTTTTCTGAAGAGCAGATATTAAATTTAGTTGAAAGTGAATGACCCAAATTATCCAAGTTTATCATCAGAAATGTCTCTCTTTTATAATTAACTTCAAATACTAAAAGCACAAGAACAAGCATATAGCAGTGCTAGTTTCACCTAGTACTAAATTTATTTTTAAGATATTATTATCCAAATAAATTACATTGAATCTCACTTCTCAGATGAAGGTAATTATTTCCTTTCTTAATGAACAATTACTGATGCCATGTACATTGTAAAAAAAATTGTAAAAAATTATAATTTGGGGGGCCAGACATTTAGCTTAGTGGTTCCAGCACTTGAAAATCACTTTAGCCTAGCAACCACTGCTTAGCAAGTGCAAGGTCCTTGGTTCAATCCCAGTAACCACATACAACAATACCAGGCATGGTGACTCATACCCACCAGCAACCAGTACAACACACCACAGTCCCGGGTTGGTGGCTCCCACCTGTAACACCAACACTCAGGAGACAGAGGCAGGAGGATTGTTAAATTCAAGGTTTGCCTGGGCTACATAGTGAGCTCAGAGCCAGCCTGAACTACAAAGAGAGACCCTGTCTCAAAAACATATAGATTAGATGATATAGATGATAGATAGATAGATAGATAGATAGATAGATAGATAGATAGATAGATAGATAGATAGATAGATAGATGATAAATAGATACATAGATGATATAGATAGATAGATAGATAGATAGATAGATAGATAGATAGATAGATGATAGATAGATGATTTTGAAAAAAATATGTAATCCCTGATTGAAATAATTTTCAAGGTCTACCACCATTCTTGATTTATTTACACAAATTATAATAAAAGATTTTGCTGTAAACACAAATTTCGAACAAGAAAGAGAAATAGAAATATATCAACTTACTGAATCAAATGAAACCATGAGAATCAAGATGAAAGTAACTAAATACAAGTAAAACATAATGGGACACATTAGAATGTTCCCAAGAAAATAAACAAACTAAGGATGCCCTGTCTCCAATTTAGCCAACATTTTACTAGTCATTAGACAACATCCTTAGGAATTAAATAAATTAGAAGCATTGCAGTGTGTAATAAGGAAGTAAAACACTTTATAGCTACAAGCTATATGATGGTATTGATTTAAAGAATCAAAGATATTACAAAGTCAACAACCACCATTTCAATAAAGTTATAGGATAAAATTTAGTGTACAAAAATAACCTACATATATTTAAAAATAAAGAACTAGACAACACAATGGCCAAGAAAACTATATTTACAACATCTTCTGAGATTTGTGACTTATGAATACATAGGACAAGAACTGAGCACACACCATACAAGGAAGTATACTGTGAATATATGCTAAGACTTTTTAAATTCTATTTTAATGGAATTCTTTATTGGTAAAATTTATATACATCTCACAATCATGTATAACATTGGGGAATTTGTACCAGTATGTGACAAAAGTTAATTCTCATTTTTACCTATATCCCTACAAGCCCACATCTACCCACCCTCTTTATACATACTTTTATTTTCTTTCTATATCATATTTATTCCTTTCCCTCATTACATTCCCACACCAAATTTCCTATAGAAATTTCCCACTCTATAAAAGCTTTCACACTTTCTAGTGCTCATGTGCATCTACAGGTGTTAATGTCAGAGAGAAGATCCGGAATTTGCCTATCTTTAATCTATTGATTTCACTTATTAGTATATCCTCCAGGTGTCCCCATTTGCACCTAAATGGATAGATCTTGTCATTCTTTATGGCAGAGTAATATTCCATTTTATTTTAAAAAAACACATCTTCTTTATTCACTCTCCAGTTGATGGACACTTGGGTTGTTTCCAAGATTGAGCTATCACAAACGGAGCTGCCATGAACAAGGGTGTACATCTAGCTTTCCAATGTGATTTTCTCAATTTTGGGGGGGTATATATATGATTAGCAGGGGGCTAGCAGGGTAAAATGGGACTCTTAGTCGTAGTTTTCTGAGAAATCTCCACACAGATCTCCACAATGGTTGCACAAATCTGCAATCCCACCAACAGTGGATAAGGGTTCCATTCTCCCCACAGCCACGCCAGCATTTATTGTTGTTTGATTTTGTGATAGCAGCCATTCTTTGTGGAGTGAGATGAAATCTCAGTGTTGTTTTCATTTGCATCTCTCCAAAGACCAGTGATGTTGAACATTTCTTCATATGCTTCTTGGCTGCTTTGACTTCTGCCTCTGAGAAGTGTCTGTTCATTTCAGATGCCCATTTTTGAATTGGGTCTTTAAACTTGGGAGGCTGATCTGTTTGAGTTCTTTGTATACTGTAGATAATAGCCCTTTGTCTGATACACAGCTAGTAAAGATTTTTTTCCCCATGTTGTTGGTTGTCTTTTAGCAGTGCCAGTGACTTATTTTGCTGTGCAGAAGCTTTTCAGTAGGATGAGATCCCATTTGTTGACTCTTTCTGCTAGTTCTTGTGCTATAGAGGTTTTATTCATAAAGTCTCTGCCTAAGCCAATGTCTCCAAGAGTTTTACCAAGCCTGTTTTCCAGCAGGCTTATTGTTTTGTTTGAATGTTCAAGTCTCATATTCGTTGTGAGTTTAGTTTTGTGCATGGTGAGAGATAGGTCTAGCTTTAGTTTTTGGCAGACTAAAGCCCAGTTTTTCCAGCAACATTTGTTAAAGAGGCTGTCTTTCTTCCACTGGGGATGTTTGGCTCCTTTGTCAAAGATAAGGTGGCTTAGTGTATCCGGAGTTGTTTCTGGGTCTTCCAATCTATTCCACTGGTCCTCAGGTCGGTTACTTTGCCAGTACCATGCCGTTTTTATCACAGCAGCTTTATAGTAGAGTTTTAAATTGGGGATTGTAATACCCCCTGCCATGTCATGGTTGCTTAGAATTGCTTTTGCTATTCTAGGTTTCTTGTGGTTCCGGATGAATTTTTGTATTATTTTCCCTAGCTATGTGAAGTATACCATTGGAATTTCAATTAGAATTGCATTGAATCTGTACAGTAGTTGTGGGAGTATAGCCATTTTGATGATGTTGGTTCTCCCTACCCAGGAACAAGGGATATCTTTCCACTTTCTGGTTTCCTTATCTATCTCAGTTTTCAGTGTCCTATAGTTTTTCAGGGTAGAGGTCTTTCACTTCCTTTGTTAGGTTGATTCCCAGATATTTCATTTTTCTCAGTGCTATTGTGAAAGGGATTGACTCCCAATTTCTCCTTCAATGAGTCTGTTGTTTGTGTAGATAAAGGCTGTTGGTTTTTGAGGGTTGACTTTGTATCTAGCACCATTACTAAATTTGGGAATTAACTGTAGTAGTCTTTTGGTTGAGTTTTTAGGATCCTCTAGATAGAGTATCATATCATCAGCAAATAATGACAGTTTAACTTCTTCCTTTCCTGTCTTTATTCCTTTTATGTCTTTGTCCTGCTTGATTGCTATGGCTAATGTTTCCAGCAATATATTGAACAAGAGTGGTGACAGCAGGCATCCTTGTCTAGTTCCTGACCTTAGTGTAAAAGGTTTCAGTTTTTGCCCATTGAGGATTATGCTGGCTGTTGGTTTCTCATAAATAGCTTGTAGTAAATTGAGACAAAGTCCATCGATTCCAATTCTCTGTAGGGTTTTCATCATAAATGGGTGTTGGATCTTGTCAAATGGTTTTTCTGCGTCTACTGAGATAATCATATGTGTTTTTTTGTCCTTGAGTCTGCTAATATAGTGTATTACATTGATTGGTTTACATATGTTGAACCAGCCTTGCATCCCTGGGATGAATCCAACTTGATCAGTGTGTATGATTTTCTTGATAACTTTCTGTATTCTGCTTGCCAGTATTTTATTGAGGATTTTTGCCTCAATAATCACTAGAGAGATTGGCCTGTAGTTTTCTTTTTTGGTGGGATCTTTCCCTGCCTTTGGAATCAAGGTGATGGTTGCTTCAAGGAATGATTTGGGGAGTACTGCTTCCCTTTTTATTTCATTAAATAGATTGAGAAGTACTGGTATTAATTCTTCTTTAAAAGTTTTGTAGAATTAAGCAGTGAAGCCGTCAGGACCAGGGCTTTTCTTTGTTGGTAGGTTTTTCATCATATTTTCAATTTCCCAGATTGGTATCAGGTTGTTCAACATTTTTGTATCCTCTTCATTCAGCTTTGGAAGTTCATATATGTCTAGGAATCTATCCATTTCATCTAGATTTTCCATCTTCTTGGAGAATAGATTTTCAAAGTACGTATTTATGATCCTCTGGACTTCTCTTGGTCTGGGCTAATTTTCCCATTTTCATTCCTTATAGCATGGATTTGAACCTTTTCCTTCCTTTGTTTGATAAGGTTGGCTAAGGGTCTGTCGATCTTACTTATCCTTTCAAGGATAACTCTTTGATGCATTGATTCTTTGCATTGTTCTCTTTGTCTCTATTGCATTAATTTCTGCTCTGATCCTTATAATTTCCTCTCTAATATGTGCTTTGGGTTTGTTTTGCTCCTCTTTTTCTAATTGTCTGAAGTTCATCCTTAGATTGCTTATTTCAGTTTGCTCTATTTTCCGAGTGTAGGCATTCACTGTTATGAATTTCCCTCACAGAACTGCTTTCATTGTGTCCCATAAATTCCTGTATGTTCTGCTGGGGTTGCCATTTAGTTATAGAAACTGCTTAATTTCTTCTTTAATTTCTTTTGTGGCCCATTCATTGGGTAACAGAGTGTTGTTCAATTTCTATGTGTTTGTGAGGATCTTGGAATTTTTTCTGCTATTCAGCTCCAGTTTCAAGGCACTATGGTCTGATAGTATGCAGGGGATAACTTCGATTCCTTTGCATTTACTTAAGCTTGTTCTATGGACTAGAATATGATCTATTATGTTGAATGATCCATGAGCAGCTGAGAAGGTATATTCTCGCTTTGTAGGTTGAAAAATTCTGTAGGCATGTAATAAGTCCATTTGCTCAAATGTTTGATTTAGCTCAAGTATTTCCTTATTGATTCTTTGTCCAATTGCTCTGTCAATTTGTGACAGTGGAGTATTAAAATCCCCTACTACTATTGAATTCATGCATAACTGGCTTTTCATGTCCAGTAATGTTTGTTTTATATAGTTGGGTGTATTCAAGTCCAGTGCATAAATATTTATGATTTTTATTTCCTTCTTTTGGATAGTTCCCTGTACGAGAATGTAGTGACCATCTTTATCTCTTTGGATGAGTTTGGGTTTGAAATCTAGTTTATCTGCAAACAAGATAGCCACTCCTGCTTTTTTGCAGTTTCCTGTGGCATGGAGGATTGTTTTCCAACCTTTTATTTTCAGTCTATGGGTTTCCTTCTGAATTAGGTGTGTTTCCTGTATGCAGCAGATTGTAGGATCTTGCTTCTTTTTTTATATTGAATTCTTTATTGGTACAATTTATATACATCTCAAAATCATATGTAACATTGGGAAATTTGTACCAGTATATGACACAAGTTAATTCTCATTTTTACCCATATCCCCACCCACTCCCCCCTCCCCCCTCTATACATGCTCTTTTATTTTCTTTCTGTATCATATTTATTCCTTCCCCTCATCACATTCCCACACCAAGTTTTCTACAGAAATATTCCACTCTATAAAAGCGGTCCTACTTTCTATAAATCATTTGCATCTACAGGTGTTCATGCCAAAGAGAAGATCCGAGAATTGCCTATCTGTGATCTTTTAGGATCTTGCTTCTTGATTCAAGTCTGTGTCTTTTAACTGGCCCATTGAGTCCATTGACATTAATGGTTATGACTGATATGAACATATTCAGAGCTGCCATGTTTCCCTGTTCTTGGTTCTTTTCTTCTTTGCTTTTCCCCCTTTCTATTTAGTTTCTTGTTTGCCCCAATGAATTCACTCTCCTGGGACTCATAGGTCTGGAATTTTCTGTGTTTTCTTCCAAGATGTTCTTTAGGATGTTTTGGAGTGCAGGTTTCATATTTGTGAAGTTTTTCAGGTGTTCTTTATCATGGAAGTATCTTATTTCCCTGTCTATTCTGAAAGATAGTTTTGCAGGATACAACAGTCTAGGTTGGAGGTGGTTTTCCTGCAATGCTTGAAATACTTCTCTCCATGCTCTCCTTGCATTGAATGTTTGTGTTGAAAAGTCTGCTGTGATCCTAATGGGCTTTCCTTTGTAGGTGATTTTCTTCCTTTCTCTCACTGTTTTCAGTATTTCATTCTTTTGTTGTGCATCTGGTACCTTGAAAATTATATGTCTAGGTGTAGATCTTTTTATGTCACAGCGTTTTGGAGTCCAATAGGCCTCATTTATCTGTATATCTATTTCTTTTCCTGCAAAGTTTTCTGCTGTTATCTCTGACAACAGTTTTTTTTTTATGTCTTTTGTATTGGCTTCTGCTTCCTCAGTGACTCCAATCAGTCTTATATTATTTTTCTTTGAGTCATCTATACACTGTTGAATTGATTTCTCATGGTCCCTTGTTCTATTCCATAGATTATATCTTTCCTGCTCTTTGGCTGCAATGCTGTCCTCTAGGTCCGAGGTTTGGTTCTCTGCTTCATTCATCCTACTGCACAAGCTTTCATTCTCCTTCATCATGCCCTGGAGCTCTGCTTGAAGCTGTTTAAATGGTTCCATTGCTTCTGCTATCTTGGATTCTACCATCTCGCTGTTCTCTTCTTTAATGATGTCTTTCACTGTGGACAGTATCCCTGTTTTGACCTCAGAGATGAGTTCTGATTTCCATTTTACTAGATCTGCTTTAGTTACCATCTCCGAGTCCTGGTGTTTGAGTTTCAGTTTGCCCTATTTCCCTTTTCTCTGAAATTTCCTGTGGTGGTGAACTTTGTGTCTGGTTTTCTGTGTATTTTCTCATTTCTACTCTTTCATTGTTATTAATGCTCTTCTTTGCCTGATGCCATGGCAATATTTGTTGCAGGTCTCTTTCTATTATCTGGGGCCTTTTGGATGTGGTACTTTCCTGGGGGGTCCTCCTTGAATCTGTAATGACCCTTGAGAGTTCTCTCTTCTGACAAATCATGGGAGGAATTTGAGCAGAACAATCACATTATGTTTGTTACCATAATACAATCAATGCCAATATCAGTATTAAACACAGTAAATAAGATAAAAAGTTTTGTTAAATTCTATTCTGAAGACTTTGAACTTATGAGTTACCTCTATGTCCATATGCCAGAATTTAGAATTAATCAGCAATGTGTATACAACATATAGATAATAAATGTACACCCCGAACCCTTTGGGGATAAGAGATCATTGGGGAATCAGGGAGGCTGGGAGACAGGAGGAGAATGAAATAGGGTTAGCAGATTTATGAGGATCATCTATACCCTAGAGTCTCATATATGCCAGCGGGTAATAGAGGTTAAAAGCGCATATGTACAACAGTACCAACTGTATGCTGTAAGACCATTGGAGACTTTCCATACCCTCTTATAATAGTACAGAAGAAGAAATAGGGCAGCCTAAGAGTCTTTTACTTCTGGGTATTGCTTCTGACAGGAAGATAGGAGAGGGTGTGGAGGCAAGAGGTGAATAGAGGGATCTAGAAGTAGATGGCAAAGTAGCAGCTAGATTCCGCTTTTTTTTTTTTTTAATCTTTCCTTGTCTCTCTGTGTGGCTCTAGGAGTGCACCTCCTTTGGAGGGATGTAGGAGATGGCTCTGGCTCCTCTAGGACCTGGGTCCTCACAATGCAGTTCTGGGGTGGGGGTGCGGCTGGGCAAAGGCTCTCAACCCTCCATGGTGGTGGTGATGGCACCCAGGGTCCGTGCCTGACTCCTCATTGCTCAGCTCCAGGGTACGGTGGGCAGGTTTCAGTCCTCTGCCACCTCTGAAAATGGAATTGCGCCCGGTGTGGCCAAGTCTACGCTCCTCCAGGGTTCAGTGGGCTGGTGGGCGGCCCTCAGTCCACCGCTGCCACCGGAAACGGATGACGCCCGGTAGCCAAGTTGGTGCCACTGCGGCATGCAGTGGGTCAGTGGGCAGCCCTCACTATGCCCAATTTTTTTTATTCTTTATAGATTTTTTTATTCCAGTGTTATTCTTTTCATTCTCTCTCCGTTAACTGGAAGGTAGGTGGAATTATTTCTAACTGTAGGAAATTTTATTTTAATGCATGTCAAGACTAATACTAATTTTTCAATAGAACTCTAATTTCAAAGAGAATTTTGACTTTTGACTTTGATTTGAAAAGCAAACTTGGGCTTCTTAAAAATAAATTGGTATTCATAGGGCAAAGTTTGAACTCTGAAACCTGTTACTGAAAAACTTCAAATATTGAATTGTGACATGAGGTTTCTACTGAGAGACTTTTAAGGATGTGTAAATATATCTACATATTTGCAGAACAAATATTTTAATGTATCTAATATATTAAAAATTAGGAAAATATGATCTTAAACTCATACTCCTGAATATGAACAGCACATAGAAGATTCTCTGAATTGAGGTTACATAAATTAAGTATGGAAAGGTTAATTTTAAAGGTTAAATCTTCTTTTGAGATTACCTTCTTTTTAGAAGCACTATACTTGTTTCATATCAGATATAGAGTTTTTTTTGAGTAGGAAAATTTTATTGAGAGAGAAAGCTTCTGCCTTAAGAGAGCAGATATAGAGTTTTGAAAAATATGTATTTAATATCCCCAAATATTTAAAAGATATAAAAATAAATTCTAAAACAAAATATTAATTCTGCTTTAGCTCAATTTAGATACAAATAACAAGACTGGAATCTGGTAAGCTCCTGTGAATTTTGACAAGACTATATCCTACACTTGGGAATCTTCAAATCCAACAAGTTTTCCTGGAGAAAAACTGTACTCTTTTTGAGACCATTCATACACTTGTATTACACTGTAATACAATTGTAAGAGTCACACTAGCATATTTTAATTTATGCACAATCTCCCACAACAATTTTCTGAATTATTAATGAACTATTCTAAGTCTATCACAAATGCTAGTTATCTTCTACCCAGAAACTCAACATTTTTTAGAACAAAAGTTAAGATTTGTTTTCTTCCAAAAAGTTGATTTAGGTACCAGTTCTATGTGCTGATTCAAGAGCCAAAAAGAGGAAGAAAATAAATAACGCTAAGTGAATTGGAGAAATGTAAGTTACTAAAACATATAAAGTGTTAAAACATCTAAAATAGTTCACCAAATGCATTGGCAAAAGGAGAATGACATCTTAATCATCAATAAACATAAAGTTTAAATGAAAACATTCACATGGAATTTGCTGTCTTCAATTGTATGGCTGCTGTAGGCTGAATATTTATGTCCCTCTCAAAACTTATATGTTGACATCTTTTACATGCTAAGTCAGAATTTGCCAGACAGACATGCAATTAATTGTTGAGAAAAAAACATATCTTTAGATGTCAGGGTCATAAAATCACTTTCTCATTTCTGTTGTAATCCATGACTGACTACTAAACTACATATATTGGCTATTAGAGCAAAACTGGCTGAGAAAAAGTAGTAGATGAGTGTTTCTTTCTGTTCTTAGGTTTCTCAGTACATGGATAAAGTTGGAACTGGAGGGGATCAGTTAGCACCACTGGATTCCATTGCAATCCCATAAGTACGTAGGAAATTCTCATATATGCTTTAGATATCATTGACACACTCCTGGATTGAAAATGATGTTCTAGACTTAAAGGTAAAAGTAGAACCACAAAGCTCAAAAACAAGTTTGCACAAGATGGCTGAGTTTTAAAAAGTAGTCAATGTTTTCCAGAGTCCACATCTCAATATAAAATATGTAATCAAAATATTATCAAGTATGTGGAAAGCAGAGGCAATTGAAATCAGAGCCTAAAGAAAGCTCATTCAATAAAAATATACTTACAAATTAAATATTTAAATCAAAAGACCATAATTTTTAAATACTGGTGACAGATGCACAAATGATTCTACAAAAGTGTTAAGTATGACAGGGAAAATTAAGGCTTTAAAATGCCAATATAAAATTTGAAAATAATAACGTAAAAATAAGAAATGGAAATGTATGAATTTTAAAAATTCTATTAGATTAAAATAGATTATACAGAAAAATTGTAAAGCACCTATATAATTAAGGTTGATAAATTAAAGATTAGTTACTAGAAATTATCCAGACAGAAAAACATACAGAAAATAATGACAGAGGAGTGCATAGAAGTGAAGAGAACCTCGGTGAGATTCTGCGCTGCCTCTTCCTAGGGACCACAGAGTATGAACTCGTTTCTCACCAGGAAGGACAGAGGATGGGAGGAAGGAGACCCCTCCAAAGTCCTGGGGTTAAAATCAAAACAAATAAAACAGCATCTAGAATTCCATTTCCACAGAAAACAGCTTCTGATGAGGAGAAGAAGCAACGCACTCTTCTGTTTCCTGGTGTAATATATTGAAAACCAAAATTACACCCTCCTGAAAAGACCTGAACACCAGACAACATGTATGAAGTAATATACTCTAGACATGGTGGAACAATGAGAGCTGAACTGTAATCAGGAAGCGGGTGAGCCCTCTAATGGCCCCATGCATCATGGGGAGGCAATTTCTATGACACAGAGTAGAAGGAGGAAAAGAAAGAAGCAGACAATGATGTCTTTGCTGGCAAGAGACTGAACACAAGAGGTTGTACAAAACCAGGTGTCCCGAATACACATGTCTTATCCTCACAGAGAGTAGCATTGCTTTACACTGGGCCCCTCTGAGACTCTGACTGAGTCCTAGTCTGTTATGAGTGAAGGAATATAACTTAGACTCAAGGAAATAACCCCTGGTTAATAGTCATAATTATCATCTATATTTTCTAATTATTATAGTTCATTAAAGTCTTAGCCAGCAATGTATTGAAATAACTCAAAGCAAAATATCAAAACAAAAACTGGGCCCTTTGCATCAAGTATTTGAAAATTATATGGCTAATGATAAGGCCTTTGTCATAGGAAAAAAGCATGAATTAACATCACTGGATCTGAAGGTAGAGTTTGTGCCCAGAAGTCCACATTTCTTCCTGCCAAGACCCTGCTGATGTAGGTGAGAGGAGAGCTGACATTCAGAGGAGAGTCCATGGCTGAACTACTTCCTTTGTTTTATCTCTTTGAAATTCCAAAGCATAGGAAAGGACTAACCCAGATGCTAGAGAAGACTGTTGGAGAAGAGATTATTTTATAAAAGCAGTGCTACATACTAAATCAACTACAGAAGTCCTAGGAAAGTGCTCAGGTTTAAAATTTAAATGTTCTTAGTTCTATTTGATGTAAGCATTATTTTCTTCAGTGACTCTTTCATACTCTAATTTTTGCAACTTAAAGGAAATGCTTGGGAATATGCTTGCAGGGAAGTTGACACGATGCCTGTCACTCTAAATTGGGTGTCCACAGCACAATCCTTGACATATGTCAAGGGCAGTCCAGTCCTGCTTGCTGATGTACAGCAGTTACCCAGTTTTTGATTGATTTTCTTGCTTAGGTAGAACACACATGCCTTGAACCAAACAGTCAGGATAATGTGTTTCCTGTGAATAACGTGTTGCAGCATAATTCCAACTACATTTCTTTCTCTAGTTTGATATATTTCAGTATTTGTTAGACTTAAGTTAAGAAAAACAAATATAAATACCAAACTCATTCAGTATAGTCCCTTTGTATGTGTAAATTACAATGTAGCATAGAATTTGACTTCATAGAATTATATGTGCATACAGTAATGCTGTGGGATATTTATTAACAATAAATATTATCTAAATTTATTTTAAGAATAGAGGCACAGTATTTCCAAATACTGTCTGAATCTCATAAAATAAATTTTAATATATAGAATCATCCTTAAACATGGATAAAAAGGAATGTTTTGACACAGTTTAATTAATTATTTAAATGTTTTAAAGTATGTTCTGGATAGTTAGCTCATTTTATATGTAGAACCATTTCAGCACTGATAAATCTCTGTAATACATAGTTTTGGATTGTTCTTACTGAAATCATCTTCTTTGAAGCTGCACAAGTTTGGATGACTTGTTTCAAAAATGAATCCTGACAGGAGGTAAAATATATTGTTCTCTGTTGTGTTATTCATACTGGATCACAATTTTTTCCTTCTTTGTTTTGAAAAACTTGTGAACTGAATTATGATGTTCATCTAGAAAATGGAATGGTGAATGGTATAAAACTCATGGTTTTCTAAGTACAACTATGATTTTAATATCCATAATATCTAGTTATTATGAGACCATCCTATTAGCAATGCTAGTGTATATTCCTCACTCAATAAACACAAATTGTTAATTTATATATTTAATGTAATTCTATTTATATATGTATATATATATATATATATTGCCCTCATATTTTTATTTATTTAATACTCTATATTTGGAAAAGTGGAGAGAATAACTTTATATATAAAATACTGATTTAGAATATGCTGCTTCACTATCAGCCATATGTACAAATATATGATAAATGCAGAAATAATGCACAAATGAAGTTCTTTGATTTATGTCGACATGTTCACTTAAAGCATAATTGATTTAAACTCAAATTTATATAATTAAAAGTAACGACCTTCTGAAATCAAATATAACTGTAGATTATGTTTTAATGGTGCCCAATTCTTTTTGATGCACCAAGTTGTCAAATAAACGAGAACACCCATGTGAAAAGTTTAACGTCCTAGGACACTATGTAGCATCAAATTGAGTCGCCAGAGGGCGCAGGTTTAGCCAGAATCCTGAAGTTCCGTGTGCCAGCTTCCTCCCTTCTCCCGCCTCACACCAGACAGAACAGACAGGAGAGCAAAATTACGGCAAGCGAGCAGACTTGAATGACATCTTGAATGAAATCTTGTGGCAGGAAAACCTCCCTGAGACCATGTGCTGGGAGCAGCAAGCGAATATCACTCTCAAGACAATAGGAGCAGAGTCTATAGGCAGCCAGAGAAGCAGGAGCGGTGGAGGGACATTCTGAATGCCGCAAATGCAGCCCGCAGAGGAACAGCGCGTAGCCTCACGGGATGAGTGGGACGACACCAGCATGGTGGATATGTCTCCAAAAATCAGCTACACCGACAATGGCACGTGGCTCATATTTTCACAGTCTCCTTGTGCACGCCTCAAGGGCACAGTCAAGGAGCACAAAGAGCAGGCCATGGCTGAGGATTCAGGACAACCAAAGAGTTCTGAAGTGGTATTCAACTAGAAGATTTCAGATATCTGGCAGATTCTCCAAGGGTGTGTCAGACTGCTCTGGGAAGAAGAGCTCCTAATGTAGCCGGAGAGGGGTTAGAGTGCCCTGGGAGGACGCACCCCGCAGGAGAGGGAAGGGAAGAAGCACAAGCTTGCAGGTGAGAGCACGTCAGGGAACTGAACTAGTCAGCACAGGCTGCTCTCATGCTGAGTCCAACGTAACTCACAATTATCCTTTTCAAAAGATCCACTCGAAACATGAAATCCACACCTGCAAATGTGCGGTGATCTCTACAATTAAATGCACATGTTTTCCTTCCTCACATACTGTGTATCTACCTTCCTTCCTTAAAGCTTTCTAATAGATTCTGTGAAGTTTTATAAATTCTCTGTTTAGATTCTTGCTGGAGTCTGCCGGCAATCAGACAGCACCTGAGTCGGGGGTGAGGATGAAGAAAACACAAGCCAGACAAAGGTGGGATCGGGAAGACCTCTCAGTCAGTACTGAGCAGGCACCACGTTTATTGATCAGGCTATATTTATACTGATTTAGAAGGGTATGACATCAATAATGGTTGCTATTATCTTATACATTTCTCATTGGGTTGATAGAAATAAAGACAGGTAGTCAAGAAATCAGTACATTTCTTAGGAACGAGAACAGAAACAAATGGTAACTATAAACGTGATGATCATAAGCTGGAATCAATTTCTCAAAATGTCAAACCACAATTCTCCTAAATCTTTTCCCTAACTCTAACTTCCTTATACTATTCTCTACTAATGTTTAACTTTTAATAGAATAAGACCAGAAGAGTAAGTACATCCACCATATAGTTAATTAATTCTACTAACTCTATTGAACTCTGTCCCAACCTGCATAGAACCTCTAAGGAAAACAACACATTGCTAACTTGAGAGACAATGGTCAGCAGGCCCAGCACAGGAATAGGGGATTTTTTCTGGGGCCAGGATATGTTTTCTGGTGGTAACCCAGGCAGCTCCTTGTTAGAGCAGATCCTCTGGTATATTCAGGGCAGCACCATGAAGTGCAGTCCCCTCACTCAGGAGTTATTCCCCCAAACCCCAGGCATAAATGCCTGGTCCAATTACACCATGTTGAGCTTCTTCCCACTGATTCTTAGGCACCTTTTCAATGGTTTGTCCATATATTATGTCTTCATGAACTTCCAAGAAAGGTACATTGCACTGATCGTTCAGGTTTCCTGGGGCTGGGGATCAGATGCTGAGCACTGCCAAGGGCTGCTTATGGCGATGCCACACTGGATAATGTTCACATGACTACTGCATCTATGTTTACTGCCAAGCCACTTCTCATAATTTATCTAACATCTAAACTTGGTTTCCAAGATAAAGCTCACCATCAGTGTGTCTAAGACTGAATTTGAAAGATCTTTCCCTCAATTATCCTGTGACACTTTGTTGCAAAGTGTTCCTTGAAATTAGGCCATAAAACATCCAGGTGTGATCCTTAATTTTATCCAGCTAATCAACCACTTCTCAATCTCCCATTCCCATTCCATGTCCAACCATTAGCTTTTTTTAGGTCTTCAGATGGAGACAAAGTGATTACTCTGTCTGCCTAGACTATTGTTCATTTTGATTGCTTTCCAGTCCGTTCGGGCCATTTTCAACAAGGAGCGCCCTGGTAGCTTTTCTTCCATGACCCACAAACCCTTGAGCGGTGATTATCTCCCAGTTCAGACAAAGAAACATGATTACTTATAAACCGTTCACAACAGAAAGTACTTCTACACTCCTGAGGAGACTCATTCTCTGGGGTACACATTTCATCAGATCAGGAAAGGAAACAAATGTGCCGCCTGCTGCAGGACCCCTCCTCATTCAGGAGCCAGCCTCCGGAGTCAGGTCTGTTGGCACTGCTCTGCCTGGCAGTGTGATCTATCACAGGTTACAGCATGTTGAAAAGCCTGTGTCTCCCTTATGAAAGTGTATTAAATGACAAAATAGATCTCACGACATAATAGTGATGATTAAGTGATTTCCTCAGGATAGAGTTTTGTGAGTTATGAGTTTCTTCCCAGTGTTATTACCAAGACTCTTCCCTTTTTTCCAGTAACTACTCAGTTTTCTAAACATGTGTAAGTACCAAGTTTTATGCTCCAAAGTATATGATCTTAAAATCACATTTA